>CAVNYN010205007.1:0-42704 GCA_963692815.1 Nyctanthes arbor-tristis | reverse complement strand
CAGCCACTGCCACCCTTCTTTTGTACCCCTATTCAAACCCGCGGTTTGACTCTGCCTCGACCACCACCTATCCCACTGTTCCCTTTCATCATCATCATCATACAACCCAATTCAAAAAAAAGGGGGAAAGAAACCAGAAACAGATCGACTGGCCACCGCAGCCGTTCCATTGTCGGTCACCACCACTCCTTCAGCCAAAACAAATTCAAAAAGCTAGAAATTGAAAACCCAAGAACCCCCTTTAAACTTACCTGTCGCTGGAAACCATCAAACCTAAACCACCTTCGGCCAACCGAACACCACAACCATGAACCTAAATCGAAACCCGAAGCGTGACCCCTCTTGTCGCTCGAACCCACCACCAAATTGCGCTTGAACCTAAGCCACTTCGAAACCCAGCCACGAACCCGCGACTCCCACTTTACCGCTCTAGCCCTTCGCCATCCTTTGAATCCTCACGCCTCTGACCGAACCCACAAACCTAGCCTTTGAACCAACTTCACGAACCCCAACGTCCCTCATTCCTTGTCCCTCGAAAATCTGTGCTCTCTGTTTCGAATTGGGGCAGAGAGTTAAGGGGATTTGGTTTAATTGGATCCCATTTACACTCCATGCCTCAAGGTTATTATGTGTTATTGTGGTTCCTATAGTCTCCTTAATATTTTAATTGTGCTCTTCCGATCTTTTCAGCCGAGTTCAGTCCCTTTATGTTAAAAGAGTCTATGTTGACCCAAGATCTTTCAGTCAAGTCGATTCTAATCCCCTAATTTTTGAGATACTCTATCCTAGCCCAAATGTATTGAAAAATTATGTTTTGGCCCAAAACTTTTAAAGTTCACATTTAAATCCATATTTTCATTTAATAATAAGTATTTTCAAATTTCTAACTAAAAATTTATTTATTTATTTGATAGACGAGACATGGAATTTAACGAGCTAGTGCTCTTATAGCTCAAATTCGGAAAAGTAAAGCATAACGAGGTAGATTCCTTACTAAAATTGTTTTAAAAGTTATATGCACTTTTTATGAAAATTATGATGCAATTACATGTTACTTGTTTATGCATGTGCTTATGTGATTATGGTAAGATATGAAAGTATGCACATAATTAGCTCACCTTAATTGGGAGCCCACAGACTTAGCTCACCTTAATTGGGAGTTCAAAGATTTAGCTCGTCATTTGTGGGCCCACAGACATAGACAATTAGCTTCTTGAAAAGTAGTCCCACAGACAAAATTTGCATGTGTACATGTGTTAGATGATGTAATATGTATTGCAATGTTTTTGCTAAAATTAGTGCGCAGGGAATCTACTGAGTGTTTCTTCAAAGCACTCACCCTTTACTTCAAACATTTCAAGTCCCAGAGCTGGCAACGACATGACCGGGATGGAAATTGAACGAAAAATGAGAAAAAAAAAGAGATTTGTTTGTAAGTGTTTCTTTTATTTTGGAAAATTTTGGCAGACGTTATTGCTATTTCGAAGTCAGACATTTTGTCAATGGACTAAGTATTAGTTGATCTTTGTTAATAGTTACATTGGAATTAATTTATGAAATATTATTACGTTATTTAAAAGAAAAAAATCCGCACTTGTTTATTTTAATATCGAATTTCTGTACTTTTGAAAAGACACATAATAGATTTAGTAGCGTCTCGGGTGCTTAGAACTCAAGGCGTTACACGTTAAAACTTGGTGGGTTGATCATGGTACTATAACCATGTGTCCCAATTATTTCAACAAAGATGTTACTTGGTAAAGCGTTACATGCCAACTTATAGAGCGCATTGGAATGATAGTGGTGGGAGAAAGTCGGAATCTCATTCATTAAGAGCTTGTTTGATTCTCATTATTCTTCCAATTTATAATTTTACCTACTATTGATTTGACATTTGATTTGATAACTGTTCAATTACAACAACATATTTCAAACCTTTTTATATTTCCAATACACATTCTTCCTCTCTCCTCATTATAATTTTCCAACACTGAGATAAATAATGATAATCAAACAAGCTCTAAGTTCATCTTAGGCCACTAGCAATTGCTCAGTTTGCTGGAAAGGTGTTTCGTATCCGTTATACTCATAATAGCTCGATGTCTGTTAGTCTTTAGAGTGTAACACTAAACTGACAGTTATCTATTTCTCGGGTGATTTCAAAGCTCTCCTTTCTCCACAAGCTCATACTTGTGGTGTAACGACACCCCACCTTTATTAAATCATGGGGGGTCTATTGGGCTTGCGTAACTCTATGTGTCAATACTTTCGACCTAGATGTTAGCTAACTTCTGCATCTTCCCTATATTTAGAGTGCGTCGGCATGATAGATGTGACAAAAACTTGGAATCTCATAAGATATGTTCGTCTTGGTTCAAGACTAGTTGCTCAATGTACTAGGAGGAGTTTCGCATCCATTATACTCATAATAGACCGATATTCGTTAATATTTAGACCGTACGCCAAGGGGGCAGGTATCTGTTTCTCCAATGATGTAGGAGCTCTCCTTTCTCCACAATCTCATACTTCTAGTGTAAGAAACCTCTTATTCACTAAAACATAGGGAGTTGATTGGGTTTGTCTAACTCCATGTCTCGATGCTTTCTACATGGATGTTACTTACTAAAGCATTGCAACGCCTACTTGTTGAGCACATTGGCATGATAGCGGTGAGAAAAAGTTAGAATCTCATTAGATATGTTTATCTTGATCCAGTCTAGTTGCTCGGTATGTTGGGAGGGGGTTTCACATCCTTTATGCTTATCCTGTACTAGTTGCTCGGTATGTTGAGAGGGGGTTTCTCCATTATGCTCATAACAGACCGATGTTCGTTAGTATTTAGACCGTAATGCCAAGGGGCAGTTATTTATTTCTCGGATGATTTTGGAGCTCCCCTTTCTCCACAATCTCGTACTTGTGGTGTAACGATACCTCATATTCACTAAAACATGGGGAGTTGGTTGACCTTGCCTAACTCCATGTCTCTTGGATTAAGCTGATAACAGCACAATGTATGTTACTTTTCAGAGTGTAACTCCAACCGCGCCGTTATCCACTTGTCGACTAATTTTGGAGCTCTTATTTTCCTAGAATCTCCAGTTGATGGTGTATTAACATCTCATATTCATTAAATCTTTGTGGCCAATCATGATAAGGTTGATTGTGTGGTCGTAACTCCAATTTTAAATGCTTTTGGTATAGATGTTAGTTAGTAAACCTCTATAATGACAACTTGTTGAGCTTTTTGGCATGAAATAGATGAAAAATGCCACATATCTCATTAGATATGTTAACATATGGTGCTAAGAGTTACTCAGCATGGTAATTTTGAATCACTTATACTAATAACAACATGGTGTTCATTACTCTTCAGAACGTAATTCCAGTCGCACCGTTATCCACTTATCAGGCGATTTTGAAGTTTCCTTTCGTGTAATTTTCGACAAGTGGTGCAACAACATCTCCAATTCATCAAATCTTGGTGATTAATCATGATGGAGTTGATTGTGTGCGTATCAGTCCTTTCCCTAATGCTTCAATATAGATGTTACATAGTAATTTGCTACAATGACCACTTGTTAAGCATTTCTACATGACAACGGTGAGAAAAAAAACACAATTCTAGTTATATATGTTTCTCATGAGGTACTAAGAGTTACTCAGTGGGTTGGAAGGAGATTTCGTATGCTTATGGTAATAACAACACGACGTTTGTTACTCTTTAGTGTGTAATGCTAATAACTCTGTTATCAACTTATCGGGTAATTTTGGAGCTCCTTTTTTATGTCCAGTTGGTGATGTAAACACATGTCACATTCATTAAAACGTTGTGGCAAATCAAAATGGGGTTGATTGTGCGGCCATAACTCTATTTCCTGAGCTTCAGTATAGATGTTATATAGCAAAGCGTTATAATTACAACTTGAATAGGTTATCGGCATTGCTGCAGGTGTGAACCCATAAACATTGTTAGATATGTCCATCATCGGGTGCTAGGAGCTACTGGGTAGGTTGGGTGACAATTTCAAATCGCTTATTATCATAACAACACGTTATCTGCTATGCTCTGGAATGTAACGCCAATTACGCTGTTATCTACTTATCGGTTGAATTCAGACCTCTCCTTTTCCCAGAAAGTCCAAAGTGTAATGACATTTCATATTTCCGATCTACTTTTTAAAAATTTTTATGTATTCTAACAATTCTAGTGCAATTTCATTTCTAAAAATTTTTATAGCATAAAAAAATTTTCGGGGGCCATCTTTGAGCCCTTCCAACCCCCATTTGTTTTTTTTCCCTCTAAATTCAACTCAATCCTATATAAAATCCTGGGTCAGTTCCTATTCTCTATCATCATTAGATGTAACAACAACAAACAGTGAACCAATTCACCAAGCGTGTTCTTCAACTTGTTCTTATCCTCTAGAAAAATTTGGTTCTTGCACAAAATGTCTCCATAGTTCTGGAGAATCTTTTAAGCATTCAAGGAAAATGAAGAGAGAAAGTACTGGACAACAGGATCGAAATTTTTGAAAGCCATCAAGTGCACTATATGGCCGAAGCAACGCTACAGAGCTCCTCAAACATCCAATTATGGTAACTTGAAGACATGAAAAGGTTACAGTATAATATATTAACCAACTGAGCAAGATGTTGCTCTTTTTATCCTTTTCTTTCTAATTAAAAATTCATTCCAGCTTCTTATACGGAACCAAAATTATAACTTCAACATGTTGGCATGAGCTGAAGTATAGAATCTATACTGTGAGCTTCAATCATCTAGAATCTATATTCTAGATTCTTGTTCTCACATGTTCGTGAGAGACAAGTCAGAATCAAGATCCCAATCTTCTCTCTATGGGAATGAAGGAAAATAGTTACGGGAACTTTCCTTGCATTTGTATATCAAATATTCTGTGTATTAATAGGCTTACTATAGTTTTGATTAATTTCCTTTTTGTAATACCTAATGAGTTGTATATATTGAGCTCCATAGATGAATGAAGATATACAGAAATTACTCGTTTTGTTTTCATATTTTTACATGGTATCAGAGCCACATGATTCCTGGCTTTTCTGAAAATTTCTGATGGCCGATTCTAGCCATGAGAATCCCTCCGGGGAATTGACCAACCTTGATCCGTTCGTGAATTCACCACCAAAATGACCGAAGCTCTAAACAAAACACAACCTCCAACTGTTACCATAGAATTTTCTGCAGCCCCAATTGGCATAAAATTGGATGGCTTGAATTACGCACTATGGTCCTAAGTTGTCGAGATGTTCATCTCTGGCAAAGACAAACTTGGATACATCAATGGTGATACTCCTCAACCTCCTCCGACCGATCCTTCCTTTCACAAATGGCATACTGATAATGCCATTGTAAAAGGATGGCTCATTAATTCTATTGATTCCTTGATGATTGGCAATTTCATAAGGTTTCCTATAGCAAAAGGGGTTTGGGACGCAATTGTCACAACCTTCTCCGATGGCAGTGACACATCTCAAGTGTATGATCTCCGACGGTGAGTGACTCGATTAAGGCAAGCCGGGTCCTTGGAGAAATATTACACTGAATTGCAAGGACTATGGCGTGAGATTGATTTTCGTCGCCTAATTCCTATGGAATGCCCAGCAGACATTCAACACTACAACAAACTCACTCAAGAAGAACGAGTCTATACCTTTTTGGATGGCCTTGATGATTGGCTGGACAAAATCAGGGCTGATATTTTGCAAACCAACCCATTTCCTACAGTTGAGGAGGCTTATGCTCATGTATGACGGGAAGCAATCAAAAAGCATGTCATAATTTTTGGTGGGATTACTGGGTACCAAGTGCACTCATTGCGGGAGTCTCAAACACAACCTGATGAGTGTTTTAAGGTGATTGGATACCCTGATTGGTGGGATGATCACCAAGCAAGAAGGCGATGAGATACATCAACGGGTAAGGCTACTATTGCTGCAACAGAACCAGCCATCTCTCTTCCACCATCGCCTTCAGGAGATCCAGGTATCCCAGGTCTTTTTCTTGCTACTACTAATGGGAATAAAAGTGGAGATGATTGGCTCATTGACTCAGGAGCAACTGATCATATGACCTTTGATGCTAAGGATCTCTCGAGTGTATACTCTCCTCGACGTACTAAGATTGCTAATGCAAATGGTGTTACTTCACCAGTGTTGGGAGCTGGGACTGTGAATTTATCTCCTTCTCTACAATTATCCAATACATTGCTTGTGCCATCTTTGTCTCATAAGTTGTTATCGATTGGTCAAATTACTACAGAATTAGGCTGTGTTGTACTAGTGTACCCTGATTTTTGTCTTCTTCAGGATATTCTCACAATGGAGATCATTGGGGATGGTACTAAGAGAAGGGGATTATATTATGTTGATGATATCAGTACGGGACATGCTCATCTCATGGATCACTCTATTGGCTATAAAGAAAAAGAGATTTGGATGTGGCGTCGACGGTTGTGTCATCCATTTTTTTTATTATCTTCAGCATGTTTTTCTAGATTTAATTAAACATGTTAAGATTTCTGACTTCAAGTGTGACACATGTATTTTGGCTAAGAGTCATCGAGCCACTTGCCCTTTGAGTATGAATAAAAGTGACACACCTTTTACCTTATTTCACTCTGATATATTGGGTCCTTCACCGGTCTCAAATTTATCTGGCTATCGATGGTTTATTCTTTTTGTGGATGATTGCACCCGTATGACTTGGTTTTATTTAATGAAACATAAAGATGAAGTTGCTAGTATTTCTGAAAGCTTCCATACAATGATTCAGACACAGTTTAGAGCAACAAGGAAAATTCTGAAATCAGATAATGGGGGAGAATACATCAATCAACAACTTAAGACCTACTTCAGTAAGCATGGCTAAATACATGAAACTTCATGTCCACAAACACCTCAACATAATGGAATTGCTGAAAAAAAAATAGACATATTCTAGAATCAGCACGTGCTCTGCTACTTGGGACTAGTGTTCCTAAAATATTTTGGACTGATGCCGTCTGTACTGCTATTTACCTCATCAACAGGATGCCATCTAAGGTACTAAATTTCAAAACCCCACTCCAAGCTTTATCTGATCACATTACCAATCCATCCCCATTGATGCTTCCATCTTGAGTGTTTGGTTGTGTTGCTTATGTATACTTACATAAGAATCAGCGCACAAAACTTGATCCCTGTGCTATACGGTGTTTGTTTCTGGGGTATGGTTCCCATCAAAAGGGACATAGGTGTTATGACCCGAGTACTAGACGTCTTTATATAATGATGCATATGCAATTTCTAGAGTCTGATATATTTTATTCTGTAACCAGTTCTCATCTTCGGGGGGAGACATGTGATGCAGAATTAAACTGGTTAACAGTTGATGTATCTATGCATCCAGAAAATATCCCGAATTCAAAATCTTTTATGGGCTCTGGCAGTCTAGAATCTATCTATGGCGGTCTAGAATCTATCCATGCTGTTCCAGAATCTATCCCGAATGCATCCATCTCTGTTGTTCCAGAATCTATCTCCCAGACTGCAGACTCTGGCCCTGAAGATCCAAGATCCCCTAGCTCAAAAGTACCCACTGCCGCATCTCCTGAGGATAATTCTGAGGTAAATATCCCCTTTTGCCTACATATACTGATAACAATTCTTCTGTGGGATATACTTTACCTGCCAGGCACAGTCATGGGAAACCACCAAATAGGTACTCTCCAGATATTGAGAAATAGGGGTCCAAGTATCCAATTGCAAGCTACGCATCAGATAAGGGACTTTCTGAGCCCCTTAAAAGATTCTCTGTGAACTTTCTTTGTGCAAAATCCCTACTAGTATTGAGGAAGCTTTGACAGACAAACGATGGACTCAAGCTATTAAGGATGAAATGGAGGCATTAATGAAGAATGACACATGGACTCTTGTTCCCACTACCAGAAGGGAAAAAACAGTTGGATGTAAATGGGTATTCTCTGTAAAAAACAAGGCAGATGGATTTGTTGAAAGATACAAGGCAAGGCTGGTGGCAAAGGGATATAGACAGACTTATGGTGTTGATTGTCAGGAGACTTTCTCACCAGTAGCTAAATTGAACACAGTTCGTGTCTTATTGTCTCTTGCAACAAATCTGGATTGGCCATTACATCAATTTGATGTAAAGAATGTTTTTTTACATGGTGATCTTGAGGAAGAAGTATACATGGATATACCCTCAGGATACTCGGCTTCTTCCAAAGTGGTATGCAAATTACAAAGGGCACTATATGGATTGAAGTAGTCTCCACGAGCATGGTTTAGGCGGTTTACGGTTGCAATGAAAAAATATGGCTTCCAACAAAGTAACTCTGATCATACTTTGTTCTTGAAACATCGATCCGGGAAGGTAACTGCCTTAATAATCTATGTGGATGAAATGATTATCACGGGAGATGACACTGAGGAGATATCTCAACTTTAGAAGCATTTGGTAATGGAATTTGAGATGAAGAATCTTGGAGTACTCAAGTATTTCTTAGGAATTGAGGTGGCTAGGTCTCGGAGTGGGCTAGGTCTCGGAGTGGTATATTTCTCTCTCAACAGAAATATATACTAGATTTACTAGCAAAAATGGGAATGTTAAGTGCAAACCAGCCGAAACTCCAATTATTCAGAATCATAGACTCGGAGAAGACTCAAATCATGTACCAACTGATAAAGGCAGGTACAAAAAATTAGTTGGTAAACTTATTTATCTTTCTCATACTCGACTAGATATTGCATATGCAGTCAGTATTGTGAGCCAGCTTATGCATAACCCAATTAAGAATCATATGGATGGGGTAATTCGGATACTCCGTTATTTGAAGTCATCTCCTGGGAAAGGGCTTATGTTTTCAAGAAATGGGAGTGATATTAAGATAGAAGGATATACTGATGCAGATTGGGTAGGTAGTGTCACAGATCGAAGGTCAACATCTAGATACTTTACCTTTGTGGGTAGAAATCTAGTGACATGGAGAAGCAAGAAGCAAAAGGTGGTCGCATTGTCAAGTGCAGAGGCTGAGTTTAGGGGCATGGCTAAGGGTCTTTGTGAATTATTGTGGCTGAAGAACCTATTGACAGAAATATGTTTTACTCTTTCTACTGAAATGGATCTATTATGTGATAATAAATCAGCAATTGCTATTGCTCACAATCCCATTCAACATGATAGGACAAAGCATGTGGAGGTAGATAGACACGTCATTAAGGAAAAACTTGAGGCTAAAATTGTACGTTTTCCATTTGTGAAATTAGAGGATCAACTAGCTGATATACTCACAAAGGCTGTATCGAGTAAATAATTTTACAACTCACTTGTCAAGTTGTGCATCCAAGATCCGTTTGCATCAACTTGAGGGGGAGTGTTGGCATGAGCTGAAGTATAAAATCTATACTGTGAGCTTCAATCATCTAGAATCTATATTCTAGATTCTAGTTCTCACAGGTTCATGAGAGACAAGTCAGAATTAAGATCCCAATCTTCTCTCTATGGGATGAAGGAAAATAGTTACGGGAACTTTCCTTGTATTTGTATATCAAATATTCTGTGTATTAATAGGCTTACTATAGTATTGATTAATTTCCTTTTTGTAATACCCAATGAGTTGTATATATTGAGCTCCATAGATGAATGAAGATATACAGAAATTACTCATCTTGTTTTCATATTTCTACACAAAAGATTAAAGATGATCCTGTAACACTCTTTTCCTACCATTTTAAGATAGTTGTGTATGTTCTTGGGAATCATATATTGAAATGAAATTACAAAGTGGTAAGACTGTCCAAGCTAAAAATGGCCAAGATAAAAACAAAAAAGAACCCAATGATCAAAAGACATAACAATCAAAAGAGAAAGGAATGCAAAAATGGTAATCCAGCAACCAAGGTCCCTTCTGCCACAAAGATGCAGCCATGATCCCTCAGAGAACACAATCACCAAATTCAGCATCATCACCAAGTCCCACGAAGAAACCCAATCAAGAGGCTAACCGAAGATTCTGAGGAACCACTCCCATGCTGCATCCAAGACTGAAACCACAGAGATCAAGGAGAATGAGTCAACACTTAGAGAAATTCCATCACCTAATTCTTTGAGATGAAACAATCGTTGAATTTGGGGGTTGAATTTTGCTTTAGGGGTTGAATTTGTCTTTGTTTTCTTTTACAATTTCAACACGATGATGAAGGGAATAGAAAGAACGCTTGAGCAAGTGAATTTGGGGCTAATATGACTTCTTCTCTCGGGGGTATATCAATAATTTGCTATTTAAAAATATTTATACTTTTTTATATATACTCTTTAATTCCTCTTTGTTGATCAAAGGACATTTCAACAAAATTTTATAAGAAAGTAGTCAGCACACCCAATTCCCCTAGATTCAATTCAGATAATAGATGCCAAAGTCCCAAAATTTCAACCCAGTCCGTTTCGGTCCAATCCTTCTTTGATCCTTTACCATCTATAGTACGTCAACCGCATTTTTTGAAATTGACGGTAGTCTCTAATTCCTTTTTTATAATGTTAATGTGGCATTTCTTGTTATTTATATTTGCAACAAATAATTACGAAAGTTATTTATGTTTGGATAAATTTTTCAAGCTTCATATGCACCAAAAACGATCTAAAGTACATACTGATTACGTCACTCCAACATGGCATATAATTATCACACCACCTCCTCTTCGGCCCAAACATGACTCCCCCAAACCCCTGGAACCAAAAAAAAATATTTTTTAATTGTATGGTCGAAGAAACCTAAACCCTCTCCCTTTTGATGGCTCCAGTTCCTCTGTAAACAAAATCTTCCCCCTTTCCAACTGCTCTCTTCCTATCTGTAAACACAATTCCCTCCAGCCTCCTAGTCATCGTCACTGTAATTAAGGCCATAGTTCGTGTGTTGCACCAATTCTCATGCTCAATCGATTTCCTCGATCTGCTTGCTCGGGCGACCCCCCTCAACCCGAACCTATAAGCAGCCAATAAGAGGTAATTTTGATCCTTTTTTGCCCTACAATTGCTCATTAAAGTAGAAAAAATGAAGTTTTATTGGAATTTTTTTGCTAGTGACTTCTGGTTTATTGTTTTAGTTTGTTGCTTGGAGTTTGTTGTTTAATTTGGATGAACGTTGATCTCATTATTTGGGTTTTGATTTGGGCTATGATTTTGATATTAATTCTTTAGTGGAAATGATTCCTTAGTCAAGAGTTGTTATCATTACTATTATTATTTGTGTGTAACTGTGTATGTTTCTGTATATTTTTTTTTTGGTAATGAAATTCTATTCAATCAGAACTAATGAGCAATTGGATGTAAAACTTTTTTTATGTAGTGAACTAACTAAAGCTAATTGACCTCTCTAGCCAACTAATATCCAACTCACAAGTCACATGTACACATGTAAAATAGACTATACAAAAACAATTTATATATATATATATACCCAGAAACTCATATTCAAAAACTTTAATGATATACAAATTAAAAAGTTGATTATCATAAAAATTCAGTAGCCAGATTTTTAGTCATTAGACATGGTGAACTAGTTAAATTGATTGTTAGTTTTCCTTAGCTTCAATCAATTTGGATTTTGTGATTGAAGGGATGAAATTGGGATGATAGGTTATGATTTGAAATACAGAGAACATGTTTGATGCAATGTATATGTGAGAATTTTAATATGCATTGTATATTTTGGAAATCTCTATATATATATATATATATACAAACACACTGAGCATTATTATTCAGTCCAACTTAACTAAAGAAAAATGAATTTTTTAACTGTACAAAGAAGGGGAGATGGTTATAATTCTGAGAGAACACTTGATACTAAGGTTAGCATCCATCACATATAGCCTGTCTTTATAAAATAAATAACTAAATAAATGAAATTTGGAAGAAAGTTAGATGAAGTTAACAGAACTTTTTTCCGTTTGAAAGGTTTGGCAATTGACACTGAGACAAAAAAGAGTAGGCATAGAAAAAGGTTAGGGTGCTAATTTTTCATGAGAAACAGAGGAGCATTTTGTAAATTTTTTATTTTTTAATTTTTTTATTTATAAGATACTAAATTACATGTTTTTAATTAATTATTATTATTTCAGCCTACATATAGCAGTTAAAACTTAAAATAAAGTAGAATAAGTGTATTTGACAAATACAAATGTCACTTAATTTATTTCTATTTCTTGACTAAAATAATACCCAAATATCAATTAAAGGGTTCGAGAAAAAAGGAATTTGTATTTGACATTGTTTAATAGAATCGCATTGTCTGAACAAGTGTTGTAGGTTTTTTTCAACATATGGTTTGTCTAGTTAGAGTTGATGAAAGAATATGATTTGCATTCTTTTACTAGCAAAAATATTTTCTAGAAGATATTATAGTTGCGGGCATGAAGCTTAAAAAAGCTAAAAAATTTAAGTAACGTTACATTACAGATGAGGCACTAAGTCATCCTTTCTGTTGTTTAATGAGGTTCGACCCAAGTATATGTAATTTAGTATTGATGTTGACGTTGAGGATGAGGAAGTCCAAAAAGTAATTGGTAACCAAATGCAAAGAGTTTGGAGAGGCTACAAATATATGCTACATGCATACTTCAAAGCAAATGGAGTGAAGAAGATTTAGTTAAGGAAAAGAGTACGATCTTGAGGATGTTAGCGAAGAGGCCTGAGATTTTTGGTGCGACCTTTGGAGTTGGCTATTCATATAAGGTAATGCGTATACTTCTTTAAATCGGTAATGGTTATAATTTTGCTAATGTTAATATTCAATTTTTTGACATATTATTCTAATTTTTTTATAAGGAAAATGCAACGAAGAATGCTGAATCTCGTGGAAAATGGAAATGGAAATCTATAAATAGTTCAAAGAGTACAACACACTATCATGTTGAATGCGGAGTTGAGTTAGATGCCCCCACTAGCTATATTGAGAGTTGGCGTATCCGACGACATTGGCTAATGCTACTTTTCGGTTTTGTTGAACTTATTTTTTAACTTTATTAGAATGTTGCAATTTCATTTGGACATCGTTATGTTATGATTATTACATTTCTGATTTCCTTAGTGGTTGGAGTGTATTTTTCGACAAATGTTCTAATTTTTTGGTTATTAGATTTTATATAACTTTACAGTTTTTCATATGTATAATTTATAGACATAAATGAAAAAAATAAAAACAAAGTTATTACTGCACATGAGTAAACTATTAACCACAATTAATTTCTTTTAACCACCCCTTAAATATACTATTACCGATACCTATATGTACTTTTACCCACGCAATAATCTTACTTTTATCCACACATAATCTTAATTTTTACCTACACATAATAAATTACATGTCATCAGCCACGTCAATGAAAACACCATCATCCACATTGGACGACGCGTCATAGTCCACGCCATCATCCACGTCAACATTGCATATGTGGTAGTATCTTTACCCACACACATATTACATTATTTACTTATGTATGTGTAGGTAAAAGTAAAATATTTACCCACACATACATCTATGTGTGGGTAAAAACTTTCCTCTATGGACTGATAGCCACACTTGTTGATACTTACTGTATGTACGGGTAACAGCTTTTACCCGTACAACCATATCTACTAATGCCAAATTAGCTTTTGACTCAACAAACAAGATTTATAGATCGGAAGAGCACACGTATTCAAATCGGTATAAGCAGTAAATGCAGAAAAATGCAAGGAATGTTTGTAGTGTTTGTAATGAATGGAAGACTATAAATGTGTGAAAGACAAGAAGAGTGAGGTTCGAGTGTCAAACCCTTTCTCACTTCTGTTTGTCTCTATTTATAGTATACATTTGCTTGTTTGCATGGGGATAATGATTGCATGTATTTAATGCCGGACCCACACGGATGATGCAAGTGTCCAATCGGCTGGGGTTACTCCTCCACTTTTTGACTAATGGCTGTTTAAGCCATGCATGGGGTAGGTAACCACCGTTTCACATTTAATGCTGACATCCCATTAGCCGCAAGTGATAAGATTTCCCACATGAGTTCCCATGTTGCTATCCAGTTGGCTAGCTCGCTAGGTCGCGGCGCTACGTCGGGGCGTTACTAGCTCACTGTCTTGGCGCCCAAACGCTCTGGACCATAGGAGTGCTGTAGTAGATGTCTACCCCCAGGTCGCTGAATCAGGTCTCCCGGCCTTCTGGTCATTAGGTCGCCAGGTTGTGGGGTTGGGTAAGGCGCTTAAGGCATGTTTCCAAGACCCTATACCCGTTGACCTTTGACGCTCACTGACTTTTATGACCCAGTGGCTACAAAATGCCCCTTAAGGTCGCTATTCCTTGAGCCCAAGGTTAGCGGCTTTAAAGGTTAATTGACGATTCTCTTGGAACTTTTTGCCACCTAAAATATGACTCTTTGAATTTCAAAAAGGGGTTGAGGAGACGCTCTTTGCCACGTGTCCGTCGTTCAATGCAATGGCGTGTTCAGAGGTCTTAAAGGTAATAATCATTACTCTGAATCTTCCGATCTCTTTTAAGTTCCCAGTATCCCACGAGGAAGTTGCCATTCTATCTTCCCACAAAACTCTACCCTTCTGTTCATTCATTTTCCCCCACCGTAGTCTTCTTTTGCAGCCAGTTTCCAGGAGTTTTCTGTTGCCACTTTCTTCAGACTTCCTTGTGATTTGCTGATCCCTTCCCGATGTCCCTCAAAGCTTCCGAGATAGTATCAGTGCCAAGGTAAAAATAGTCTTTTCCTGATTTATAGGGGATTTTTCTGCTAACTTGTCAGAAACCCTGAGTAATCTTCTAGTATCTGAGGGGATTTCACAGAATGGAGGGTAGAAAGGGGTCTCTTCTAGTGACTGATGTAGGTGAAGGCGTAGCAGTAGACGTGGAATGGTCCACGGATGAGGAGACGGCGGGGACAACGCCGAATTCGGCGCCAGGAGTCCAGAATGATTAGACAGATGATGAAAGTGAGGATGATGAGGAGGCAAGTTCCAGTGAGAGGCCTCCGGTGGCAGTGATTTGCGATAAAGACTGGCCGTGGGTGTGCAAACATATCCCTTCTAAAATAAAGGAGACTGACCTGCATGTGATAAGGCAGGATTACCGCGTTCCTAACCGCATCGTGCTTTGGGTCCATTATGAAGGGGAACGGGCTCATTGCCCCCCTAGGGGGTGCGTAGCAGTGAGCATCAAGACATTTGAGGCCGGCTTCGCGTTCTGCTTCCGCGGCCTGTCACTGGGCTGTTGAGATCCTGGGGAATTACCCCTTCTCAAATTACACATGCCAGCAGGAGGACAATCATTGGAGTCCTTGCTTTGTGGCAATACAAAGGATGGGGATATCTGAGTCCGGAGGACTTCAATTCGTACTACGTGCTGAGGTCCTTACCCTCCGAGAGAGGATGGTTTCACTTACTTGCACGCTCTAATGCCGGGGCCTTAAATCTCTCGGGAAACTTGGTTAGAAGGGCATCTGAATCCTGCCCCAGTTGGAAAGAGAGTTGGTTTTGGGTTGACAGCGAATGGAGGAGTCCACCGAGTCCTGGCGACGAGGAAATGAGCGTCAGCACGAGCTACATGGAACCCAGTAAGCATATTTTTGAAAGAACTTCCGTGGGCCGACAAACTAACACTTTAACTGTATTTTCTTTTTTGTTAGGTATCGAGTGAGGTCGAGCATTATCTGCACTGTTTCAGGAGCTGGCTAAGATCGTGGGCCAAATACCAGAGCATCATCGTCACGTCGCGGATCTGATGGACAAGGATTTCCTGATAAGCACCGGCCTGTCTGTTCCCAGGTCCGAGCACATTTCTAGGAATCTGAGCAACTGTAAGCTATTCTTCTGCACCTGAACGTCCTGCCTTTTAGATATTTTCCAATGTCCTGACACTTGTTCATTTTCAGGGAAAAAGTATCTTTCCAAGGGCCAAAGGCAGGCTATTCGAGAGGCTGAGAGGAAGAGAACTGTACGGGAGAAGAGGAAAGCAGCGCTCAATAAAGCCGATGAGATGAGGACCGCTGAGTAGCTCAACGAAGCTTTGAGGAGGCAGGAGGAGAAGAAGAAAATGAGACAAGAGAAGGCCGCTGCAAAGAGGCCTATGACAGCTGACGATGTAGCCGCCCCGGAATGACCTAGGAAAAGACAGTTGGCCATCCGGGAGCCTATGGCCAATCCTCCCCCGTCCTTCCTGCTACTCTTGCTAAAGGACCCCGTCGACATTCTGAGTGAAGATCTTTATTTCCCAGTGGACCAAGCTAGGTGGGCTGAGATAGAGAAATTTATCGGCAAAAAGTCAAAGGGGCTGCTCAAATTCAACTTGGCTAGGAAGCCCTTTTTCGCTAGCGTCCCAAGGATGCCAGGGCCTGTCACGGATGCCATGAGTAGCGTGGCGCGGGGCTGGTCTAGGAAGTGGGAAGGCGTCGCTGCCGGCTCGACATGGCTGAGCTTCTGTAGACGAGCGCAGTGATGCGAGCTCGGTCGGCTATCTTGGATGAACACGCTATGGCCCGTGTAGGGTGTTTCCTTGAGGAGAACAGGAAACTTTTTGGCCAGTTGCTGAGGCTAGTAAGGCCAAGGAGGAGGCGGAGTTGGCTCTTAGGGAGAAAGAGAAGGAACTGCATATAGCCAAAGGGGAGTCGGCCGATCTGCAGACTGAGCTCGAGGCCTAGAAAAGGAAGTTCGAGGACTTGGCGACCCAACTAGGGACAGAGAGTTCAAGCCAAGAGAAGATTTTGAGGGAGGCTGAGAGAAGAGCTGTCGCTAGCGAGCTAGTTGGATACTAGGAGGCAGTTGCTAAATACAAGGCCTCTGAGGAGTTCAAGAGTGCTAACACTGGCCTTTACTACGAGATGGTGGAGGAGATCCTTGGCGAGGTTATGAGGGAGCGTCCTGATTATGACTTAACCTTCCTTAAGGAGCAGGTGCCAAACTGAAAGAGGAGTGTGGCTTCGTGAGCTCTGACGATGAAGAGGAGGAGGTCCAAATCGTATCAGAAGCTTCTACCCCCACTGAGTTGTCGGCCCTTACAAGAGAAGGCATGGAGATCCCTGCTACTGATAGAGAGCGTGCTAAAGATACGGATTCCACCGCGAGGGTTGAGACCATTGCTCCAGCTGGGGGGAACGTGGCCTCATCCTCCAAAGGTCAAGTTTATGAATTTTTTGTACCCCAGCTCATTTTCCCTTTTGTAATCTTCAATGAATATAATGAAAATTTCTTCAAGTGTTAGATCATTTATATATTCATCAAAGTAATATACCGTACGCCGTTCTTGTTTAATGTAGAACTCATCTCCGCTTATGCCCGTTTGTCCAAGACCTCAAACATATCCTATATCAAGTGTTATGATGCTTTACCAAGAAACTCGTCCTGGTCCCAGGTCCCTCACACGTTGTCGTAGTAGATCCAGGATTTCCCTGAGTGTGTCATGTCAGACAGACAGCTTGCTTGGATCCTTCGAGCTAGGAGCCTTGGCAACCTGCCTCCGAGTGTTGGATCACTGTGCAGAGAGCTGGTCTAGACCTTGGTCGCAGATTCCCTTATTGAGCGCAGACTACGAGCTTGTTCTAGTCATGGTCAAGTGTTAGGTCGCTAGTTAGAAGCTTGTTCTAACATAGATCACTGACCTTTATACTTGAGAACGGACTAAAAGCTTGTTCTAGTCATTGAGCATGAATTCTTCGACTTGAGTGCAGACTAAAAGCTTGTTCTAGTTATGGTCAAGTGTTAGGTTCCGATCTTTAGAAGCTTGTTCTAACTTAGATCACAGACCTATATACTTGAGCGCGAGCTAAAAGCTTGTTTTAGTCATAGTCAAGTGTTAGGTCCCTAGTTAGAAGCTTGTTCTAAGTTAGATCGCAGATCTTTATACTTGAGCAAGGACTAAAAGCTTGTTCTAGTCACTGAGCATGAATTCTTTGACTTGAGTGCAGACTAAAAGCTTGTTCTAGTCATGGTCAAGTGTTAGGTCGGTAGTTAGAAGCTTGTTCTAACTGAGATTGCAGACCTATATATTTGAGCGTGGACTAAGACCTTGTTCTAGTCATTGAGCGCAGACTTTAGCTTGTTCTAGTCATGGTCAAGTGTTATGTCGCTAGTTAGAAGCTTGTTCTAACTTAGATCGCAGACCTTTATACTCGGCTGTTGTGGATTTACCTTGTGTTCGCATTAAGAGGGGGATGTTACATCAGATTAAACACTTGTCTTTCAAATTAACTGTTGGGTCGCAAAATTATGGCTGTCGCACATAAGTGTATTAATTTTTTAGTCATGACCTGACATTTGGTACCCAGCTTTCACCCCTCTTTTTCTTTCTGTCTCCTGTGCATGAATTGCACTATGCTTTTGACCTCCACAACCGGGTGGGGGGAATACTCCCCCTTCAAGGGCTAGACAAATAAATTAGTCCCTTGACTCCGGGTTGATTGTGCGAACTTTTGTCAAGGCAATCGTTTCTTCCGCGTAATCCAGGTTGCATTCCCTTGATGCCCGCTGGTCACCTCGCACTATAGCTGTCCCATAGCAAGTTGGGAATTTCATAACATAGTGGTAAATGGAGGTCGCGGCTCTGAGCTCGTACAAAATTGGGCGACCCAAAATGGCATTGTGGTTCGAAGGTACGTCCACTATAATGAAGTCTACCATTATTCTTCTTTTGTAGGGCTCGTCCCCTAGTTCGACAGGGAGCGTGATCTGGCCCTTCGTTTCCACATAGTCTTCAGTAAAACCCTGGAGGTACCGTATGGCCTTAAGCTCTTCGGGTCTATTTTCATTTGCTGGAAAGTCCCCCCAGTAAATGATGTTCACAGTGCTGCCATTATCCACCGGTCTATGGATTTTAACGCCTGAGACAGGCATAGTGATGACTAGAGCATCTGCATAAGGGTCTAACACGCCGTAAGCATCTTTGTTGCAGAAAAAGAATGAGCTGGTTCGAGAGACGGGGGATTGTGCCGTGAGCAGGTGGTAACAATTCTAGGCTTCCCTCACGAGACCTCGCCTCTGTCTCTTGAAACCCGCCATGCCGTTATTTCCACCAACAAGTATGTGGATTTTAGCTGGAGGTTGGTTCCGTAGGAGCTGGGTGTTGAGGTCTGCATGGGGATGAGCTTGTCAATCATGCCCTTGGTGATTGGCCACATATTCACTCAGGTACCCCGTTCGATTAGCTTCTCGATCTCTTGTTTGAGATGCCTGCATTCGTCCGCATTGTGACCCACACTTCGATGATAGTTATAGTATCTAGACTAGTTAGCGTCCTTCAGTGGCTTCTTTAAGGGCCTTGCCTTGGGTAAAATAGATCATTTTGCAAGATGTTAAAGATGTGTTCGACTAAAGCATTGAGCTTGGTGAAGGGCTTGAACGAGCTGGAAGACTTCTTGCCACCTCTCAGATCTCTTTTTTGCTTTCTAATCCTTCCTCTAGTGCATTGAGGTTTTTTGGCTTGCAAAGTATCCTCAATGGCCTCCTCGGTGCTGATGTACTTCTCAACCGGCCTCAGAAGCTCCTTATAAGTTCTTAGGGTGGTCTTCGTGCATGGCCCACCAAAAGCGAGATCCTTTGTAATAGCCCGATTTGACCGCGATCAGAAGCGATTCGTCTGCCACCTTTTCCATGGTCATGATCTGTTTATTGAAGCGGTCTAAATAGCCTTTGAGCGGTTTTAATTTCTCTTGCTTGATGGTTCCCAACATCTCCTTGGGGTGGCCTTAGCCTTGAGCTCCAAAACTAGGAAGCGAAATCGGAGGAAAGCTATTCCCAACTGTGCACGGACCCTGGGGCTAAGTTGCCATACCAAGTCTTAGCGTTACAGTCCAAAGTGAGTGCAAAAGCTTTGTACATATGGCTCCTGTGGCGTTCAGGAGCTCTATCCAAGACACTTATCGGTGAAGGTGAGCGGTTGGGTCTGATTCTCGGCAGTAAGTCCCTATTTGAGGGACCTTCATTTTGGATGGCATGACGGCTTCACAGATGAAGAAGTCAAAAGGCGACGGCCTTCCCCGCAGGTCATCCACTACCTTCCCTTTGGACTGTTTCTATTCAAGGTCACTCAGCCGTTTACTCAGCTTGTCCAACTCGTGGATTTGCTGAGGGGCTGATCGTTAGCCTCATAGCGTCTCTGGAGGTGAGCTAGACGCATGACTGTCATGGTTTGTAAGTGTCGGACTTCTCTCCCTCTGTCTACGTTCACTTAGTCACATAAGTCCTGGCGACCTTAGAAGTTTGGGACCTTGCTGAGGGCGGGGCCCTAGCCTGGTAAACACGCTGCTTCTGGCTGTATTTCTAGCAGGAGGTGGTGCAGCTCTCGTATTGGGAGATGGTAGACCAGAGTTTTGGGTCGAAGTGAAACTTAGTCTCCTTCTGACATGTTCCCTTTGAGGTTTAGCCCTCGCTGGAGACCTTTTGATGTCTTCAGCACACCAAGAAGAGTTACCACGAGAGGAGGATCCTATCGTGCACTGTTGGGAAGTTGGCGGGTTATGTTGTTGCAACCGCTGAACTTATTCGGCGAGGGGCTCTATCTGTCACCGGAGAGTTTCTGTCTCAGTTGTAGCTGCCGATCATGAGGGGCTGGCACTGGCAATGGCTCAGTTTTTCCTGAACCCGGGAGGCAATCCGACATCACTAGTTTGTCTTTTGACTCTTGGAGTATCTTCCACTCATTTCCTTTTACTGGGAGTTAGATTTCATTGGATGTTTGCTTTACACAACCTTTTGTAGGTTTCCCACAGACGGCGCCAATTTGTTGATGCCAAATTTAGCTTTTAAATCAAGATTTATATTCACGGAACATTTGTATTCGAATCGGTATAAGTAGTAAATGCAGAAAAAGCAAGGAATGTTTGTAGTGTTTGTAATAAATGGAAGACTATAAATGTGTGAGACAAGAAGAGTGAGATTTGGGTGTCGAATCCTTTCTCACTTTGTTTGCCTCTATTTATAGTGTACATTTGGGGATAATGATTACATGTTTTAATGCCAGACCCACAAGGATGACGCAAGTGTCCAATCAGTAGGGGTTAATCCTCCACTTCTTGACTAATGGCTGTTTAAGCTATGCAGGGGATAGGTAACCACCATTTCGCATTTAATGCTGGCGTCCCATCAATTGTAAGTGATAAGATTTCCCACGTAGGTTCCCATGCTACTATCCAGTTGGCTAGCTCGCTAGGTCGTGGCTACGTCAGGGTGTTACTAGCTCGCTGTCTTGGCGCCCAGACGCCCTGGACCATAGGAGTGCTGGAGTAGATGTCCGCCCCCAGGTCGCTGAATCAGGTCTCTGGGCCTCCTGGTCATTAGGTTGCCAGGTCATTGGGTTGGGTGAGGCACTTAAGGCCTGTTTCCAAGACCCTATACCCGTTGACCTTTGTTGACCTTTGACCCTGGTTGACTTTTACGACCCGGTGGCTACAAAATGCCCCCTTAAGGTCGCTGTTCCTCGAGCCCAAGGTTAGCAGCCTTGAAGGTTAATTGGCGATTCTCTTGAAACTTTTGCCACCTGAAATATGACCCTTTGAATTTTGAAAAGGGGTTGAGACGGAGCTCTTTGCCACGTGTCCGTCGTTCAATGGAATGGCGTGTTCAGGGGTCTTAAAGGCAATAATCATTACTCTGAATGTTTCCTTTTAAGTTCCCAGTATCCCACGCAGCTGTTGCCTTTCTATCTTCCCACAAAACTCTATTTATACCCTTCTGTTCATTCCTTTTCCCCCTCTGCATTGTCCTCTTTTGCAGCCAGTTTCTAGGAGTTTTCTGTTGCCACTTTCTTCAGACTTCCTTGTGATTTGTTGATCCCTTCCCAGTGTCCTTCAAAGCTTCCGAGATAGTATCAGTGTCAAGGTAAAAACACTCTTTTCCTGATTTATAGGGGATTTTTCTGCTAACCTATCGAAAACCCTGAGTAATCTTCTAGTGTCTGAGGGGATTTCACAGAATGGAGGGTAGAAAGGGGTCTCTTCCGGTAAGTGAAGTAGGTGAAGGCATAGCAGTAGACATGGAATGGTCCACGGATGAGGAGACCAAAGGAGCAACACCGGATTCAACGCCGAGAGTCCAGTTTGATTGCACGGATGATGAGAGTGAGGATGATGAGGAGGCGAGTTCCGGTGGCAAGCCTCCGGCGGTGGTGATTTCCGATAAAGATTGGCCGTGGGTGTGCAAACATATTCCTTCCAAAATAAAGGAGATTGACCTACACACGATAAGGCAGGATTACCGTGTTCCTGGCTGCGTCGCATTTTGGGTCCCTTATGAAGGAGAGTGGGCTCATTGCTCCCCCCCCCCCAGAAATGTCCAGAAATATCTCTCTTTCTTTATCCACATTTGCGTTCCTTCCTCTGATAGAAGTCATTCTATCTAAGAACTTTCTCAAATTTCTCTTACTCAAATTTAAACTTTCCACTCCTCATCTTGAGCAGTTTTATTTTCTATCGATTTTCTTAATTTTTGGTTTCAATCGAATTGCTTCCAGATTGGTTCTAATATTTGCCAATGTTCAGAAAATCGAACCTTTCATCAAATTAGAAAAGCTAACAATTTAAGGTCATCGGATCAATTTTAATTAAATAATCTATATATGCATTAAAGCATGATAGTTTCAATTTTATGTTTTCCTGCCCATTTCACCTGCTAAATCAGGATGTATCATCTTAGCCATTGATCTTTTCCCCTAATCTTCACCATTCATTTCCATTTTACTTTTTAATTTTATTTACCTTCTTAATTTATTACCAATTTATAGATTTCATTTTTTATCTTTCATTTTTTTTATTATTTATAGATATATTTGATTTAGCTTATTATTTTCACTATAGTTTCCAATTTTTAATCCCAGTTACCAAATCATATTTCATTTTATCTAGAAATATCTTTCTTTCTTTACCAACATGTTCATTCCTTCTTCTAATAGAACTCATTTTATCTAAGAACTTTCTCAAATCTCTCTCACTGAACATTTAAACTTTCCGCTCCTTATCTTGAGCAGTTTTATTTTCGATCGATTTTCTTAATTTTTGGTTTCGATTTATCTCATACCATCGAAGTGCTTCCGGATTCGTTCTAACATTTGTCAATGTTCAGAAAATTGGACCTGTCATCAAATCAGAAAAGCTAACAGTTCAAGGTCGTCAGATCAATTTTAATTAAATAATCTATATATACATTACAGTAGGATAGTTTTCATTTTACGTTTTCCTACCCATTTCACTTTCTAAATCCGGATGTGTCATCTTAGCCATTGATCTTATCTCCTAATCTTTACCATTCATTTCCATTTTACTTTTTAATTTTATTTACCTTCTTAATTTATTACCAATTTATAGATTTCATTTTTCATCTTTCATTTCTTTTTTATAAATTATTTATAGAAATGTTTGATTTAGCTTGTTATTATCACTATAGTTTCCAATTTTTAATCCCAATTACCAAATCAGATTTCATTTTATTCAGAGATATCTCTCACTCTTCATCTAAATTTTCATTTAGAACTCATTTTATCTAAGAACTTTCGCAAATCTCTCTCACTCTATATTTAAATTTTCCACTCCTTATCTAGAGCAATTTTATTTTCAATTGATTTTTTTTTTTAATTTTTGGTTTTGATTTATTCACACCGTCGGATTACTTTCGGTTTGGTTCTAATATTTGTCAATGTTCAGAAAATCAAGCCCGTCATAGAATCAAAAAACCTAATAGTTAAACGTCATCAGACTGATTTTAATTAAATAATTGAAAACAAAACTAATTTGTACCTAAAATAATGTTGACATTTTATTCTTGTTTAAAGAGTCATTGAAAAGGTGACTTTGTGCATAGAAAGGGAATTCCACATTGGTTATTTAGTGAAAAGAATTGAGGATATATACCTATATTAAACTATTAAGAGAAGGGTAATGCATAACAGAGACTTAGTGTATGGGCCTTGAGTTTCCAAGGCCCATACAATGAATCATTACTGAAAAAAGTTTATTGTGAATAGATGAACCGCATCAGTTTTTATCTTACACCATCAGATTGATTCCAGTATTCACAAATACTTAGAAAAACAGACCGGTCATCGAAGTGGAAAATCTAATAATTCAAGGTCATCGGGCCGATTTTAATTAAATAATTGAAATAAATTAATTTTTACTTAAAATAATGTGGAAAAGAACATTCGATTTTATAATTTTTTTTATCTTTACCTTATAAAAAAAGATTGAAATTTTATTCCTTTTGTAAGAGCTATTGAAAATGTGACCTTGGGCATAGAAAAGAAATCTCACATTGGTTATTTAGTGAAAAGAATTGAGGATGAGTGTCTATCTTAAGTTACTTGGAGAAGGGTTATATGCATAATATGATATTAGCTTATTGGCCTTGAAATTCCAAAAAGTATAAAATTTTAATGGATCATTAATGAAAAAAGTTTATTGTGAACTGATGAACCGTATCCATCTTTATCTCACACTGTTAGATTGTTTTCCGGATTGATTTTAGTATTCACAAATGTTCAAAAAATCATATCGGTCATCAAATTGAAAAAGCTAACCAACCGTTCAAATTCACCGGAATGATTTTAATTAAATAATTGAAATAAATTAATTTTTACCTTAAATAATATGGAAAAAGGACATTCAATTTTATAATATTTTGATCTTCACTGTTTAAAAAGAGGTTGAAATTTTATTCTTTTTTAAGAGCTGTTGAAAATATGACCTTGGGCATAGAAATGGAATCCCACATTGGTTATTTAGTGAAAACAATTGATGATGTATGCCTTTATTAAGCTACTTGGTGAAGAGTTATGCATAATAAGGCATTAGCTTATAGGCCGTAAACTTGCAAAAAGATCAAAATTTTAATGGATCATTATTGAAAAAAGTTTATTGTGAACTGGTAAATCGTATTCTTCTTTATCTCACACCCTCGTATTGTTTTCTGGATTGGTTCCTGTATTCGTAAATTTTCTTTAATGTTTTCTTTAGTTTTTTCGACAATTTTTTATCTTCATTAATGAAAGATATCATATTCTGGGTAGCACCTATATTGTTTTTCTTTACACACAAATAAAGAATCAAATATTATAGTTTTAGGGTCATCGAAAATGTGAGTTTGGGCATAAAAAGCGAATCCTACATTGGTTATTTAGTAAAAAGAACTGAGAATGTATACCTACATTAAGCTACTTAAAGAAGAGATTTGCATAATAGGGGCTCAACTTATCGGCCTTGAGTTTCCAAAAGGTTCAAAATTTTAATGAAACGTTATCTTTATCTCATGCTATCAGATTGTTTTTCGGATTGGCTCCAGTATTCACAAATGTTCTAAAAACCGGACCATGATAACCAGAAAGCTAACATTATTCATGGTCATCGAACTAAATTTAACTAAATAATTAAAATAAATTAATTTTAATATGGAAAAAGAACATTCAATTTTATAATTTTTTGTAAATTTTATTTCTTTTTTAAGTGCCATTGAAATGTGACTTGGGCACAGAAAGGGAATCCCACATTAGTTATTTAGTGAAAAAACTGAGCATGTATGCCTGCATTAAGCTACTTAGAAAAGGGTTATGCAAAATAGGGCCTTAGCTTATGAGTTTTGAGCTTCCAAAAATTTCAAAATTTTAATAGATCATTAATGAAAAAAGGTTTATTGTGAACCGTTGAACCGTATTTGTCTTTATTTCACACCGTCGAATTGTTTTCCGGATTGGTTCATGTATTTGCAAATGTTTAGAAAATCAGACTGATCATCGAACCGGAAAAGCTAGCAATTAAAGTTCGTTGGGCAGATTTTAGTTAAATAATTGAAATAAATTAATTTTTACCTAAAATAGTGTGAAAGAAAGACACTTAATTTAATAATTTTTTCTTTACCATTAAAAAATGAAGTTTTATTGGTTTTTTAGGAGCCATTGAAAATATGACTTTGCGTATAGAAAGGGAATCCCACATTGGTTATTTAGTGAAAAGAATTGAGGATGTATGCTATATTAAGGTATTTGGAGAAGTGTTATGTATAACAGAGCCTTAGCTTATGGGCTTTAACCTTCCAGAATGTTTAAAATTTTAATAGATCATTATTGAAAAAAGTTTATTGTAAACTGGTGAACTGTATCTGTCTTTATCTCACACTGTTGGATTGTTTTCCAGTTTGGTTTCAGTATTCACAAATTTTCTTCAAAGTTTTCCTTAGTTTTTTTAGACTATTTTTTTTATCTTCAGCAATGAAACGATCAAATATTATAGTTTAGGGGCTAGTGAAGATGTAACTTCGGGCATAGAAAGGGAATCCCGTATTGGTTATTTAGTGAAATGAATTGAAAATGTTTGCCTATATTAAACTATTGGGAGAAGGGTTATGCATAATATGGATTAGCTTATGGGTTTTAAGCTTACAAAAAGTTTAAAATTTTAATGGATCATTATTGAAAAAAGTTTATTGTGAGCCGGTGAACCGTATCCGTCATTATCTCACACCATCTGATTGTTTTCTGGATTGGTTCCAGTGCTCGCTAGTTTTCTTCAATGTC
Organism: Nyctanthes arbor-tristis; assembly: GCA_963692815.1. Taxonomy (NCBI): domain Eukaryota; kingdom Viridiplantae; phylum Streptophyta; class Magnoliopsida; order Lamiales; family Oleaceae; genus Nyctanthes; species Nyctanthes arbor-tristis. The sequence continues at coordinate 16,137 of CAVNYN010205007.1, read as the reverse complement.
TTCCTTAGATTTTTTTTCTTGTAGACCACTTTTAATCTTCATTAATGAAAGATATCGTATTATGGGTAGTACCTATATTATTTTTCTTTGCACACACATGAACGATCAAACATCATAGCTTAAATCTTTTTTATACAGTCGTATTTAATCCTTTTGAATTGATGCAAGGTAGTATACATTGTCATATATTCATATTATAAGAGTTAGCCTTCAGGTAATCATATGTTCATTGTTTTTTGGTTTAGTAAAGTTGACTTTTTGTAATTCATATTGCTTTAAGGTGCTATCCTTTTTATTTTTTTGGATGAACGACAATGAGGTGGCTATATATTCATTTTTTTATGATTTATTTGTAAGACATATTGAAATTATTCAACACCTATTGTATTCTTTTGAGTTGATCATTGTTGGTATTTCTTCCAACAAGTTATTTAAAGCCATGGTTTTTTTTTATTTGGTCATACATGGATTAACTGTTTGTCATATCACATATGTGTTATGTTATTGTATATACATATGCATTGAAACTTATAGTCAAAATAAATGTAATCAAACTTAAGAATTTTATTAAGTCAAATTATTGTGGAATTTGGTTGTATAATAATAGGAATCATGGAGATTATTAGTTTTCTTTTATTTATTGTATTTGCAATTGTTCGACTTAGTCAAAAGATACCTACCACCCCATGTTGTATATGGCCAATCCATGATAAAAGGAGTTCATTGCAATGATAAAGGGAGTTGCTTTATGTGTATGTGGAACAAATGATTTTGTATGAGGGAATAGAATTCTAAGCATTTACTTATCCATCCTCTCATGTTATTGATTGTTTTGGGAAGTTTATTTAATGATAATGTTGTATATTCTAAGTTGATTTTTATTGTTCATGTATTCAAACTTTTGCCCTTATATCTTTATGTTGTGAAAATCACGAATGGTGTATTATTTAGACGTGTAGTATTTTCATGATTTACCGCTGGGATAATTAAATTTAGTAGATCGGAAGAGCACAGGGTGCATATCATTGCGTCTGTCATCATATGCTTAGTGAATGTATTCATCATTCTTCTTCTTCTTTTCTTTCTTTTTCTTTCTTTTTTTTTTTAAAGTACAGGGGAACATACAGTACATTATTTTTCATTCTTAAAAATCCATGACTTTCTATTCCATTGTATGTGCCCTCCCGTGCAACGCACGGGTGCGGTACTAGTATATATTAAAAGTACTTAAAATCAAGAGTAGAAGACAAACAACATTTGTTTATGTAAAATGTACTTTACTATTGTAAAATAATAATAAATTATTAACTTAAAATAGTCATACAAGCTATTTTAAGTTAATAATAAATTATTAACTTAAAATAGTCATTGTCTGAAATGTCGTTGAATTGAAGGGTGTATTCTTTGCTCATACAAGCTCCAAGGCAAAGGCATAGAGTGGAGTCCTTAAGTAGAAGAAGATGGTGGTATTTTTTATATACCTTGATGTTGCAGTTCCACCATAACACTATCAATGGATGGAGACTTCAAGCCAAGTGGAAGTGGAAGCCATGGTTTTGAAAAAGGGTTTGCTTTGTTTTTATTTTTTTATATAGTCTTCTTTATGGTTAGTAATTTTTGGGCTTTCAAGCCAAATTGATGATTGTAAGTCTTGATTTTTATTTTCATCTTTTAACATGTGAGCAACTAATAAAAGGTGCTAAGGAGTTGCCAACATTTAGATGGATTTTAGCTATTCTCGCTTTAGATATCTATATATATATATTAAATGAAAGGTGCTGCGGTGAAAATTCCCTGTAGTTTTCCCGCCTTCTTGCCTTAAGTTGGGGGCTTTTTCATATTTTCGCTTTATCTACAGTGTGCTTTGTGGCACACGAATTTTTTTCAATATCTTTAACATATATTTAGCTAAATGCACTTTCTCTCTCCTCAGTTTGTTTTATCAGTAATATTCTTCCCATATTTGCTCTCTCAGTCGACGTGTTTTCTCTCTTCTAGATTTGCCTTATCGGATATCTTCTTCCCATATCTACTCTCTCGGCCAACTCCTTTAGTGGAAGAATTCTTTTTTGATTGTTACTCTCTTGGATGTTGGGTTTTATTGTGGAAGTCGATTACATTATTTTTGAATCATTGTTCTTCTCTTTCTTCCTCTTGCCTTAGCTATTTTTTTCTTCTCCATGTCATCCAATTCCTACACGGTTTTGTACGGGTGAAGAGTCGTAGGATGCGTAGCTTCTACTCAATTTTTTATCGACTATCTTATCTTTGGATTTCATTTTCTTTTTTTATACGATTTTTAGCTATTTTATTTACTTGGTTAAAGATGCTACTTATGGAAATTGAATTCCTAATTTCAGGAATTTACACTCTCACCACAACTAAGTCTTTCATCATTTGGTTAATTCACGCCTTGGAGGCATACATTTTGAACCACTAACCCCAGGTGTGTTGTAATTTACTCTATTCCTTGATTTATTTTTTTTTCTCTTTTTTCCTTATTTATGTGTTAAACATCAATATGGTTGTACAATATTTAATTGGGATTCCTGTGGCTAACAAAGAGAACAATTTTTATATGTCTGATACATTTTGTTACCACCACTAGAATTTGCAGTGTAAAACTAAATAAAGAATCTAGAATGTAATCCTTCCATCAAAGAATCTGCATTGTAATCTGTCGATCTTTCTATTAATTTGGATCTTTAAAATCTCAGTCGAATGTGTATTTGAAACACTTAATTCTCTTCGATTCAAACATCAATTGTCAGTTTTTTCCTTTGTTCTAATTCAACAACTAGATTTCCAATTATCAACAAGTGGTAGAAGGTGCAATTGCAGTGCATTTAATGGAAAAAATTGAAATAATAAACGAGAAGGGTCCTTATTTGGGTATTGTAGTGCCCAACACTTTTGAAATGTACACTCTTCTTGAATCTTCAAGTTTTGCTCTTCATCCACAGTTTCCCTATTTTGATATTGCAAGTTATAATACAAACTTCAACTATGACAAACACCTTTCTTGGAATCAGGTAAATTTTCTCATAATATACATTTGTATTCATATTTGTATTCTAGGGATTTGATGCAGAGTCCAAAACCTGCATTTTCTCATAAATTTCTAGGAATGATTGAAAATACACATCTTGCTACTTCCTTTTTTTTTACTTTTTTGGAATGTTAGTGTTTATATGTTGGCAACAAAAATGGAGGAATTTTAAAGTACCTGCACTATTTGAATATAATGTAGAATTTTGAAGGAAATGTGACTCCAAGAAGCTCTTTAGGGAATTAAGGTACGAAGGAATCTTAAAAGAAGCCATTGAACTGATCTTGTCGGTAATAAAAGGTAAGTTGACATGTAATGATGATGTGAATTTGGATTTTAAAGTATATTTAGTGAACTTGCTTGTGGATTTGAAGTCATGGGATGTGGAGATAGATATGGGAGAACATTAGCCCTCCATCATTGTAGTAGTTGCAATTAGCCTTAAATGAGCATCTACTAAATGAAAAGATTTTGGAGAATTTGATGAATGTTATTCCATCATGGCACTACTACATATATAAAGGGAATGGAAGTCGGTTAGTGGAAAAAATGACACGCAATCAAAAGACGGTGGCAAGTTTGGAATTTAAAGCATAACTATACATGTCGGTGCCTCTGAGGAACTGACATGTAATACTAAAAACTTTAATAGGCCTATTTCCTCTATACACGTTGGTTCTTTACAAAATCGATGTGTATAGAGGAAATAGGCGTCGGTTACGTGAGAACCGATGTCTATCTCCTTTATATAACATTACTAACCAAAATTTCTTTCAAATCCCTATTTCGTACTTAACCCATTTTTCCATCCACAACAAACCTCTATACCCCATTTCGACTTCTAAATCCGGTGACCTTCCATCCAAGAGGCCTTGACGATGGACCTTTCATCCGGCGAGCGGTGGTGACGGCGGGAACGGCATACGATGATGCGAGGACTATTTTTTCTCCACTTCTTTAGAGTGTTTGAAGGTAATTATTCTCCATTTGTTGGCTAGTTTGTGTTTAGAATAGTGGTTTTATTCTTTGATGAGATTTTTTGTTTTAAATTTGGAAATTGTGATTTTAGGGTTTCTATTAAATTTGGTAAAGATAAGTTTTGTTGTTTAATTATTAGAAATATGAAATTTCTTGGGCTTCCTTGTTAAATATATACATAGATTGTTATGGGTGCACATGATTTAATTAGAAATTCATGGAATTTGAGATAGGAAGAATGGAATTTGTTCATTCCATAATTTGGAAAAATTTTGCACTCAATGTGTTTGATGAAATGCCTGACAATTCTTTGTTTGAAAGTTTTCCACACTAAGTAGGTATTTCATACATAGATTAATATATTGCTTCAAACTAAAATTATAATGTGAATAGATTTAATAATCTAAAAATTCTTTGATTAAATTTGTCATGTCAATAGAGGAGCATAAAAACATGGTGTTATGGACAAGTACTTTAGGAAATCAAATACTAATGTAAAAGTTCTTTGACTAAATTTCAATGCAAATGGATATGAAATAAAAAAGTATTGACAGACAAATAACTTAGATAAAATCAAATAATGTAAAGACTCTTTGATTAAATTTGTGATGCAAATGAATAAATGTAATTAACAAGTATTGATGAACAAATAAACTTTTATAAGCAAATAATAAAAAGCAATTTGATTAAGTATGTGATGAGAATGAATATGTAATTAATAAGTATTGTTGGTCAAATAAATTAATAAAATAAAAAATGTAAAAATCTTTTGAAAAGTAAGGAAAACTTACATGCTAAATAGAAGTAACTCTTGTTTTGAATATCTTGATATAGGTCGTGAGATATGGATCTGCGTTGGATGTATGGGAGGTGTACCACATAACACTACTACAGAATTAGACAAAAAAATGAAAATACCCGTCGGTTTTTGAAAGAAACGACGCTTAAACAATACGCGGTGGTAATTTTGAAATTTATATTACTGCTATACACGTCAGTTCTTTTTTAAAAACCGATGTGTATAATTTTTTAAACAATAGGCGTCAGTTGTCAACTGACAACCGACTCCCATTAATAAGTAATATACATCAGTTCCTAAAAGAAACCGATGTGTATTATAGAATAGGTGCCGATTCCTAAAAGGAGCCGATTTTCATACTTTAGTAAAACTAGCATTATTTAATATATTTTATATTTATTTATGGGTCAAATCACTTGCAACACTCATTCAGCCTGTCAAATTATATTTTATATTCAAAGTTATTAGAGGCTCTGATTTCAAAGATAAAAGTTATCATACGCTCTCAAATTTCATCTCCACTTTCCCCTTTCAATAAAAGTCACCAGACGCTCTCTACTGGCAACCAGTGTGTTCTAGCACTTGCAATTCTGAGTTTGATATTATTCATATATTGCAAGCAGAAAAAACCACCGCCGCCACCACTTGGTCATCTTACTTTAGGCTGTATAACGTTTACATATGAAGAATTAGCTGCAACAATAGACGGATTCTAGGACAGCAACCTTCTTGGCCAGGGTAGATTCAGTTATATGCACAGATGAGTCCTTAAAAATGGGAAAGAGGTAGCAGTTAAGCAGCTGAAATCTGGGAGTGTACAAGGGGATTTCAAGCTGAGGTTGAGATCATTAGCCGAGTCCATCATAAAAACATCGTTTCTTTGGTCGGATACGTACTTCAAGTAATGGTAGCCAAGTTTTACGTACTTCAAGTTTTTGTTCTGGAGGAAGGCTGGCAACCTTCGGGTCTCCTTGATCTGAACACGACAGGAGCACCTTAAGTCCAGCAAAAGACTTTTTTTTACTAATTGAAAATAAATATTAAGCATATTGAATTTTGAATTTGAAATTTGAAATTTGAATTCGAATTTTGAAGAGTAAAAATTGTATTATTGGAAATGATGGTTCTCTAAAGGTGGGATAGAGGAGAAGTAAAAAGGGGGAAAAATAGTTAGGCATCGATTCCTCCTTTACAACTGATGCCTCTTTTCTATTTTATTTATTTATTTATTTATTATATTGACTTTAGGCATCGGTTATTGTAAAAAACCGATGCCTACTGTTTTCTTTAGGCGACGGCCAACAACCGACGCTTATACCTTTACAATTTGCGTCGCTGACATAGGCATCGCTGTTAAAACTGACGCGTATTCATCATTACTACTGACGTCTATTATGTATTTTTGTAGTAGGTAAGAATATATGAATGGGGTTGCAGAGTTTCTAAAATTTGCTAAGGATAATAGAAAAAGTAAATGGGAAGAATTGATGGCGTGTCCCTACCGAGATTGTAAAAATCTAAAAAAGTATCATAGTTATATGGAAGTGAAGCACCATTTGATTAGGAGCGGTTTTAAGAAAGGTTAGTGGATTTGGCATGGTGAGGGTTTACTTCTTAGGATGAGCACTAGTGATAATGAAGGTTCTCAGGAGGAGGACACAATGAACGAGAGTGATGAGATTATTGTGGCCAGTGAAGTTAATGATGTCCAGAATGATTGGATAGATGAAATGTGCATGATATATAAGATGATTTCATTGAGGCTTCACACATTTTCAACAGCCTATTCATCGATTCTGAAAAGCCTTTGTTTCCTGAATGTAATAAGTTCACAAAGTTGTCTGCTGTATTTAAATTGTATAACTTGAAAGCGAAGAATGGGTGGAGTGACAAGAGTTTCTCAAGGTTATTGGAACTTTTAAGAGACCAATTTATAAGTTAAGAGACCCACTCCAACTGATGGGAGGCCTTTTGGGTGAAAATCCAAGAGCAAAAACTGTGTGGGCTAGGCCCAAAGTGGACAATATCAAGCGAAAGTCGAGTAGGTCGTTACAAATAGTATTAGAGCAAAGCCCAATCGGAAGTGTGTCCAACAAGGACGTTAGGCCCCCTTAGGTGGGGTGATTGTGATAGCCTCAATCCCACATCACTTGGGTGAAGAAAAAGAGACTACTTCTTTAAGTTAAGAGATCCACTCCATCGGACATTAGGCCTTTTGGGTGAGAACCCAAAAGCAAAACCGTGTGGGCTAGGCCCAAAGTGAACAATATCATGTCAAAATAGAGCGGGTCATTACAGATGGTATCAGAGTAGAGCCCAACCAGGAGTGTGGTCAACGAGGACATTGGGCCTCCTTAGGTGGGGTGATTGTGATAGCCTCAATCCCACATCACTTAAGTAAAGAAAAGGAGACTAGTTTATAAGCTAAAAGACCCACTCCATCTAAGATGAGGCCTTTTGGGTGAGAACCTAAGAGTAAAACTGTGTGAGCTAGGCCCAAAGCAGACAATATCATGTCAAAGTGGAGTGGCCGTTACATATATGTAAGTCCAAATGATTGTCTTGTACCGGTATGAGTATAAAGACTTGTATATGTGACTAAAGTGTGAGGCATCGCGGTATAAGAGAAAGGATAGCCATGATAAACGTGAAGATAAGAAAGATCCTCTGGCAAAGATGCTATGGTATCTGCCTGTAATACATAGATTCAAACTCTTGTTTACTAATGCAAAGGATATGAAGAAAATATAGTGGCATGCTGATGGGAGGAAAGAAATGGAAAACTTAAACACTGGGCTGATTCTTCCCAGTGGAGGAACATAAACAGGATGTATCCTGAATTCGGTTGCGAAGATAGAAATCTTAGGCTTAGACTATGTATAGATGAAATGAACCCATACGGTAATATGAGTAATCGACATCTTTTGGTGTTACACTTTTCCTCCTTGGTTGTGTACGAAGCGGAAGTGCATCATGTTTTTGTTGTTGTGTACGAAGCGGAAGTGCATAAACAGACGGGAAATGACATAGATGTGTACCTAGAACCACTCATTGATGATTTGAGGTTGTTGTGGAACGAAGATGTGTCGGTGTTCAATGCATATTGCCAGATGCAATTCACGCTATGTGCTATGATATTTTGCTCCAGAAGTGACTTTTCAACATATGGTAACATGTCAGGTTATACTACTAAAGGAGATAAAGCATGCTCCGTTTGTGAACATGAGACGATTGATCTTTGGTTGAATAACTTCAAGAAAAATATGTTCATAAGTCATCGGGTCTTTCTTCCACCTATCCACCCTTATTGAAAGAAGAAAAAGGCTTTCAATGGGAAAACCGAGACTCCAGTCACCCGCTTGCTGGTATCCGGAAAAGAGGCTTGTGAAATGTTAAAAATGTTAATGTTGTGTTTGGTAAAACTTTTATTCTGGGATTTTTCATACTAGCGACACTTGCAAGTAAGACACATGGAGAAAAAATGTGTGCGATAGTATCATTGGAACATTATTGAACATTCCAGCAAATACGAAAGATGGTATCAAGGTTAGAAAAGACATGGTGGAAATGGGGATACAAGTCCAGTTAGCACTGCAGGATCCAAGAAAGCGTACGTATTTGCCCCCGTAAGATATACCTTATCTAAACAAGAGAAAACAATCTTTTGTGAGTACATGAATGTTGTTAAGGTTCCATCTGGCAGTTCATCAAACATGAAGAGGCCTGTGTCGATGAAAAACTTGAAGATGGTTGGTATGAAGTCCCATGATTGTCACGTCTTAATGCAACAGTTGAAATGCGAGCTATATTTTCAAAACATGTTAGACATATAATAACTAAGCTCTACTTCTTCAACTCAATTTGTAGCAAGGTCATTGATCCGGAGGCTTTGGATGATCTTGCAAGCCGATGTTGTTATCACTCCATGTTAGCTTAAAATGTATTTTCCACCATCATTTTTTCAACATTATGGTGCATTTAATTGTTCACTTGGCGAGAGAAATTAAGATTTTTGGTCCGGTACTGTTGAGATATATGTATCCATTTGAAAGATATATAGATATTTTGAAAGGATACGTAAGAAGCCGATCTCAATCGAAAGAGAGTATAATTGAAGGTTATGCTACTGAGGAGGCTACTGAATTTTGTATTGATTACCTAGATGGTGTGGAAGCCATTGATATTCCTAAATCGTGACAAGAAGGTTAACTATGAGGTAAAGGAATGATTGGATTCAAATCAATCGTGCCCACGGCTTAAATGTGAGATAAAACATACCTCCTTGTTTTGCAGTACCTCACTAAAGTTCACCAATATTTGGATGAGCCTATGTCTATGTTAAGGCAATAGAATCCTTCGAAAGGTGAAATGTGGCAGACCAATGAACATAATCAGTCATTTATAACATAGTTCAGAGATAGAGTGGTCCAACAGTTGTCCCAAACACCAAACACCATTACAGAAACAATAAAGTGGTTGGCCTACAACCCTGGGGAAGATGTTTATTCTTACGAAGGATATGACATTAATGGGTATGCATATTACATAAAACATTAGGGTGATAAGAGCGCGATATAGAATAGTGGAGTGACATTGGTACCATTGTTTAGAGAATATTTTAGTGTCAAAGAAACAAGGCCAGTGGATACCGCAATGTCATATTATGGTGTCATTGAAGAAATTTGGGAACTTGATTACAAGGTTCTCAAGGTTCCTCTTTTTCGCTGTAAATAGGTTGAAAACTAGCGGGACGTTCGAGTTGACGAATTAGATTTCACTCTAGTAGACTTTGGTCGGCTAAGATCGGAAGAGCGTTTCATACATGCATCACAAGTAAAGTAGGTCTTCTACATTGTTGATCTTGCCGAGTCTAAGCGGTCAATTGTCCTTCAAGGCAAGATACGTATAGTTGGCATTGATGATGTGGTTGACAAAGAAGAGTATGACCAATTTGACGAAACCCCACATTCTCTGTTGGTATACAACAAATACCTACGGGGGATGATAACCTTGAGACAAATTACATGCGATCTGATCATGGTGAAGGCTTGTGGATTGACCATATCATTTGCATTTTGAGTTACACATGACTTGCTAATTTTCTTGTTTGTGCTAATATCTTGTTATTTTATTTTGTTATCTACATCTAAAATAGACCGTTGCTTGTCATTTTACTTGTAGCTTTGTATATTAATGCAAACTTGCTTGTGTTTTTACTTGTACATAGGTAGGCACATTTGAGTCCTCTTGATGGCTGACCACTCAAGTGCTTCAGATGATCCGGCTAGTAGCCAAAAGAAGCAGACGAGAGGTACAACTACTCATGAGAACATGAAGAAGATGCATGATGTGACAAGAAAGCTTGAGTTTGACGAGGTTGATAGGGCAATTGGGGCATCAAGTAAGCTCAGCACTTACGTGGGGAATGTGGTTTGGATTCATGTCCATATAAACTACCCCGATTGGATTGTAGTAAACCCTGCCTTAAAGAGCTTGTTTGGGAAGACATCAAGGTTTCAAATCAGTTTATACGCAGTTAATTGATATCGTATAATAGTATGTTTTATCTATAACATTGCTTAACATTGTTGTCTTGCAGAAACAATTCAATCTCAAGAATGACAACATGAAGAGAAACATCTTGAGAGTAGCTGGGTCTAGATGGAGAGACTTCAAGACTTCGTTGGTGCAAAATTACATCAAAAATGAGTACAAAAAATATAAAACTCCTTGTGAGCTTTATGATTTCAGATCGGAAGAAATATGAGAAAAGTTTACGCAGGATCGTGACGCTCTAGAGTTCTTGGTATGGTCATAGCAAAATTTTTATTATTTTCTCATCACTGGATAAAAACTAAAAGCATTTGGTGACTTGACTTTCACGAGTTAAGTGAGAAGGCGAAGCAAAGTCAAGCGCATAATAAGCACCCATACTTTTTAGGCCTGGTTATGAGGGGATGAGGCCAGAGTGGCTTATTGCAGACCATTTATCTTCCTCCTCCTCATGTAGGTCAGTTAGCTCGACCTTATGACTAAGGATTGCAGTTTAGATTAGGTTTGGGCAAGGATGAAGAAAAGGCTCGATGGCATTTATTATATCCCCAACGAGAAAACCAGGGGGACTTATGAGAAAATTGTAAGCATAAATTAAATGTAAATTTTTTCATTATTTAAGTTACCTAACATTAATTTAGGTACTTGTATTTATTTTTCATTTTGTCAAATAAAAGAAAAGTAAGAGGAGGCCAACTAAGGGACATTTATCCTAAAAAGACACCAGGATATCTTGATGGCGGCTTGGCAAGGAGGAGTACCCAAGTCGAGTAAGGGGTTATAGTGTATATGTCACTGCAGTGAGGGACATTTATAGATGACCTGATGAGACTAAAAGAGGCTCGAGTGGGGTTGTTTTGCTGGATGATATTAGATAGGTGATCACATCAGAGGTAGAGACGAGCATCGCTGAGCAGGTGAGGAAAGAGATTGTGATACAGATGCAGGCCCAGTTCGATATAATACAGTCGTGGTTTGCCTCTGTCTTCCAGCACCTTGGCATGGAAATACCTCTAGAATTTCTTGGTATGGAAATACCTGTGGTGGTGAGTCCTTCCATCAGACCACTGACTCGTAGTAGTTGTCACTAGGTCGATCCTCAGCCACATCATGCCCTTAAAGTACTTAGTGTTGAGTTATCTAGATGTTCACGACGCTCTTCCGATCTCATTTCAATTCTTACAACTAATATTAATTATTCACTTGTATTGAATATTTAAAGAAGCCGATCTCGTGTTGTCTCTCTGTTGTTTGTAACGGGAAGAATAAAATTGTGGGCACAGGAATGGTTTTCCCATCCGGCGCTAATACTTTGGTGCACCATCAACAACTTATGCTTGGTCATTACAAGGTGTCAGTTGATGATGTAGTTGATGATGCGAGAGAGTTGAATCTTCTAGTGGAAACTACGTTCCATCAATAGTTAGCGAACACAGTTGGAAGCTTCACTCAGTGGCCCGCACATTTAGTGATCTTAGGCGAGATAATGAATTGAAGTTACATAAAAGCTTCTTTGTACACTACAACAAAAAGGCGTAATAGGCGTCGGTTGTAATTATGAATATACGTAGGTTGTGACGACGATGCCTATGTAAGAGACACCCATTCTTAAGGTATACGCGTCGGTTGTTGAACGATGCCTAAAGGTTACAATAGACGTCAGTTGTTTCACAAAAATCGACGCATAAAATGAATTTAAAAAAATAAAAAAATAAACAATAGGTGTCAGTTGTAGTGGTACAACTGACGCCTATTATTACAATAGGCATCGGTTGTACCACTACAACCGATGCCTATTGTATTTTTTTTAAAAAAATAAATATTTTTTTTGAAACCAAGAGGAACTTCAGCCAAAAGGAACTTCATTAATCATGACAAAATACAAGTGTCAAAGAGTCCAAGCCGCATGGCAAAGAAAAGGATCTAGCAATCAAAATGCAAAAGAAACAAAGAAAAAAAAAGAAGTAAAAGAAAATCAGCATCAAAGCAAATCCTTTCAGCCGTGTTCCTCCGGCCAAGAAGCATCTGAAGGCTGCAACTAATTAGCGAACGCAGCCACTAAAATCAGCTTCCAACACTAAGTCCCACAAAGAAACCCAATGAAGAGGCCAACCAATGTTCTGAAAACAGCCTCCAAGCTCCTTTCAATCCTGACATCACAGATTGAAGCAAAAGCATCAGTACTTGAGGTGAAACGAATAGCCAAATCATTTTCATCATCAAAAGAACCAGTCCTCTCTACTGTTCGCATCGCTAAGTTGGTTTTGTGTTTGCTTCTAACTAATGCTATGGAGGTACAGTATAAGAGTGGAGTTGCATAAGAACTGCAATATATATATGGACCTACTTTTTCACACTTAAACTTATGAGACCTACTTTTTTAAGAATGGAAGTCAGTTCCTCGAGAGGAATCGGCGCCTATTGTGTCTTCGGCTCTTCGAGAATGGCAGAAAGGTGGAAGGCAATTGAAAAAAAAAAAAAAAAAGCTAGGAACCGACGCCCTTTTTGCTAATACACATAGGTTCCTAGAGGAACCGACGTGTATTGCACTATAATGGGCGTCAGTTGCAAGTGTAATACATTCTAATGGGCGTCAGACGTGTGCTCTTCCGATCTCATTGTTGAAACAACCTATGGGCATCGGTTGTGGATGAACAACTGACTCTCATAGTAGTGCCATTATTTTCAAAATTGCCACCCAGTGTGTTTTGCGCGTCGTTTTTGACAACAACTGATGTGTATGTCTATTTTTTTGTCCAATTATGTAGTAGTGGAACATTAGATTTTGTGTTACACATGTTATGATGGTCAACAAATTCTCACTGGAGGAAATCTTACCAAAGCAATCAGCATCCAAAGAAAAAGCCAAACAGCCCACGAGTGTTGAAGTTTGTTCGGTTGACGATGAAACGTATCCCTGAGTCCCGCCCTCAAGAAGTTGCACAATATGACGGTTAGATTGCCCCTTACTATAGATTTCAATGACGTGACGATGGATAAGGATGTGTTTCACCACCCCATTTACAAAGTGAATGAAATTTGTGTTTCAATTGACGATATTATCGATCTACTCAAGAAGTAATGGTTGAACACAACTATTTTGCAAATTTGGAAAATGTAAGACTTCCTCCCTCACACTTACAATCTTTATATAATTTTTAATTTGACATTTCACTTTTCGTGTATTATATTTCAGGTATATACATCAATTGCACAACGAATTCGGGATTGAAAATATCCATTTTCTGAATCCAGCGCTGATCGCGGCTATTAATTTTTAACATAATGAGAACTCTACTTACTTATTGTATCCAGCGCTAATCGCGGCTATTAATTTTCAACATAATGAGAACCCGACTTACTTATACATGCTCAACGCGAAAGACAAATGAGGGACAAGAAGTACATTCCTTAACCATATCATGAGGGGTAACACCGTTGCCTGATATCCATTTTTTTTTTTTTTTTGCTTTTGCTTAATTTGAATTATTTGTGACTAAAATGCAAACTTACATTGTTATAAAATATTCTAGAAACCACTATTGTTTCCTGTGCTATGCCTTGAACATAGCCAAGTGTACTACTTGGATTCTTTGGAGTCCAAGCGCACATTCATTATCAGTTGGAATTTTAATCTGTAAGCAAATTATCAATAAATATTACATAATAGTCTTTTGTGTAAGTTTGAGTTTATTTAACTTGTACATATGTATATTGAAACTTAAGGGCACATAGAACATTGTGGGCGACAGGAAAAACAAGGCGTAGAACCCCAGTGTGGAAATCAATTACGGTATGAAAAATATCATTTAAATGTTTCAATAACTATTGAAGTTTTAAATCTTATTGGTTTAATTACTAATGTTAATTTTCAAATCCTTGAAAACTTTAGTGCTCTCAGCAACCGGGATCCAATGAGTGTGGTTATTCTGTGATGAGAAATATGTACGAGATAGTCACACTATATTCTAGTATTTTAGAAAAGCTTGATAAGGTAAAAATATTTGTCGAAAACTAAAAATTATCTAATCATCCATATATATTTTATTAACAAAGAAATATTTCTTTTGGTTTGTTGTAGGCATATGAAGTTGGATCACATAGTCAAGCGAACATAGAAGAGATTCGGGATAAATGGGTTGAGTACTTTGTCTACCATTGGATGTGATTTTTGGTCTTATTTATTTTTAAATATAGTTTACTTATGGATTATAGATGTTTATCCAAACATGTACATTTCAATAGTTAGTTTACATTGTTTCAATGGTTAGTTTACATATCAATGGTTAATTTATAATGGCTTTGAGAAATTTATATATTACATTATTGCTAGTGTTTAGATTAGTTATCAATTGTAGTTTGATTTTTATTAAGTTGGTGATGGAGTAGTTTGATTTATAGTCAGTGGTTAGTTTGATTTTCAATGGTCTACTTACATTAGTTTATAATGTTAGATTACATTATTGCTAATGCTTGGAGTAGTTATTGATGTCAATAGCATCGCCTTCAAAACCGAAGCGTATTCATCAATACAACCGATGCCTAAACTGCTATTTTGTAGTAGTGCGGGCATCGATCCACTCAAGATAAAGCTAGCTAGTTGTTCTCTATCACTGTTCTGATCTTCTACTTTTTCTTTGCATATTGCTAATCTCTTACTTTTTATAGAATTGGTTAATCAGCTGTTGATCTGAAGGTGTCTAGAACTTATGTAATACAGAATTAGTAGGGGTTTCTTGGTCTGCTTTGGTTTAATTTGCTCCTTATTTCGCACTGAGGTCCTCCTTTATTAGAGGTTCTTTAGTGCTTTTTTTCCCTGAAGCTTCCTACTGATCAATAGAGGCATGCAGGAATATTGATTAGTAGAAGTTCCTATTTTGTAACTTTACTGGGCATTGAACGGTGATCTTACTATTCTTAATAATTTGCTAAGTTTGGTTTCAGTTTCCCAAAATTTCGGTGACAAACCTATAGTGTGGAAATGTGTGGAAGCAAGATCGGAAGTGAACAAGGAGCTACAAATGTGTAGAAGCAAAAGGAAGAGGAAGAAGAAAATGGTTTTCCCTCATCGTCTATTTTTCCCATAGCAAGAGAGATTGTGGGCAAAGGAAAAACATTTTTGTTTTCTTTTCTTTTCTTTCTTTTTATTTTGTTTGTCATTCACTCAAGTCGGCACAAAAAACTGAATTGGTGAAAATTTAATATGTGTTCTTGTAAAGATTTGCCTGGTCAAATTTTAACAAATTTTAAAGTTTGAATTGGTCAGAGAATTATTGTGTATTTGTCTTCCTATGCAATGTACAAGTGAAAGACTAGTTGTTATAAAAACAATCATTAATGAGATCTTGAACAAGTATCTTAGAGGTTTGTGCCGCAAAAACACTCTTATACTTGCGATAATTAGAATTACAAAAATTAATGTCCCATATTTATAGTAATATGCGATGTCACAATGAAGGACGCATATGATTACACAAACAGAAAAAGGCAAAGAGAAGAGCACCAGATGATTAGTTTCACAGATCTATCAATGTCTGAAATGTCGTCGAATTAAAGGGTGTTTTCTTTGCTCAGATAAGCTCCAAAGTAAAGGCATGAAGTGGAGTCCTTAAGCAGAAAAAGCTGGTGGTATTTTTGATATACCTTGATGTTGTAGTTCTACCATAACACTATTAATGGATGGAGGCTTCAAGCCAAGTGGAAGTGGAAGCCATGGTTTTGATAAAGCATCTCCAATAGCTGCATCTATACTCTCCTT
>CAVNYN010205005.1:88384-124964 GCA_963692815.1 Nyctanthes arbor-tristis | reverse complement strand
CTTGTCAGGAAATTGCCCAAGAAGTCCTTCCCCTTGCATTATCTTTCAATCAAGTTCACACTCTTCAATTCATGTCAATTAAGTCATTACACTTTAGTTTATATCAATTATCAACCAAGATCTTTCTTTAGCGTCAATTCAATAACAATATTTTGATCTTCAAGCAATCTTTCAATGATATTCAAGTAATTCTTCCAAAACAACAATTTCGTTGCTTACCTTAATTTGTAGAAATTTTCGGGATGTTACACCTTTTCTTTCAATCCCTCTCATTTGGCAACCCTAGCCAGTTTCATAGGTAAGCTAGCTCCTTCTTTCACCTCCATTCTCACTCAAACCCCCACAGGTTTATCATCTTCATAAAATGAAAAGAAAATATGCATCTTTAAACTTCAATTTCCAAGCATCACATACATGACTAGGCTAGTGAAATTCCTTCAATTTTCCACAATTTAATCAAAGACATACACACTTGGTTACACTCCATTGCAAATCCCTTTCATACATTCAACAAAGCCTTCAAGGAAAGATTTGTCTTTATACAAATTTAATCTCACATACACACATAGTTTTCATTCAGCCAAATTTGCTTGCAAATCCATTTCAAACATTCAACATATATTCATGCAAAATATAATATGTGATATATACATACACAATGCTTCCAAACAATCAAGCATTTTCATACAATCTTTCAACACTTAAGCATTTCTTCTTCAAGCAATGAGCAAAAAGGAATGAAAAACCCTTCTTCTTGTTCCAAAAACCCATACCACCGTGCACCACCACCACCACCACCATTGACCGCCACCGCCACCAACACTACCGCCATTTTTTACCAGAGATCGGAAGAGCACACGTCTGAACTCATCTCACGACTAGAAACCCTCCCAAGCATTTACTTTCATTTTTAGGCAATATAATGCAGTAATTTTCATATTTTGGGGATAAAATACTTGACCGAGTTCATCTCGGTTTACTCCCTCTCCACCGTGCTTGTGCCCGAAATCATCCCTTGTGGCCATTGTAGTCGCATTGGGGAGCGAGCATTGATGAAGGGCCAGCGTAGCTCTTCTCCCTCTCCTGTTGAGCGTCTGGTTCAAATGAAATAGGGGGTTGAGGGGGTAAATATAATACTTCTAATAATTTAATTTCAGCCCCCAATGTTTTAAGGTGTTCATTTAAGCCCTAAGCTTTCAGTTTTCATTTACATAAGCATATAAGTTTCTAATTGGGTTACTTTTGGCCCTTGAAATTCTGATTTCTTTCAGATGGGTCTAGAAACTTATATTATGCTTACTTTAGCCTATAAACTTTTACTTTCAATTAATTTAGTCTCTTATTTTGTGTTTCTTTCAAATTAGTTTTGAAAGTTTACAAAATTTTAATTTTAGTTTATGTTTGAACTTTATTTATTAAAATCCTAAATTAGTTTATGTTTATTTTTATTAAAGCTCTAATTTTCCATTAAATATGAGATTTAACGACTTTAGATATTTAAATTCTAACTTTTTGGATTATTGACTTTTAAGGACTTCTAAATTAGCTTAAATAAATTCATTATTTTTACGCATAGGGTGTTAGCCACATTAGACACTACAGCTTTAAACATTTCATATGGTTATTTTATGATAACTCAATTTTAAAAGTAGTTTCTTTTATAAAATAGCTTATTTCACTAAAAATACTAATTTGAGTTTTATATTCTTTTATAGATGGGAAGTGAAGAACAAAGTGAGTAGACTTTTGCCCATTAACTCGACTCAGTGAAACTTGAGGTCGACTCTTTTCTAAAGATATTTTCCCAAGAGTAGCGCTAATATTAATTGGTTATTCTATGAATGTGCATATAGAGTGTGATTTATGTTCGTATATGTTATTTGTATGAGCTTAATTGCTTTATACTCGACATAAGACTTTGCATATGCTTTACCGATATGCATAGATTTTGCTTGCATGCAATGATGTTACTATACGTACTAGTATTTATATGCCTTAGGGCTGACACGAGAGTCGGAAACCTTTATTTACCATATGATGCTTGTTTTCGAGTAAAGACTATTTGAGACTTATGAAATGTGAATTACAATTTTTTGTGTATATTTGTAGCATATATTGGTTAATAGTGCGTTTAGTCTACTGAGTATTTCATAGAAATACTCACCCCTTTCAAAATTAATATTTTACAGATTTGGAGTCGAGGGAGATGCCTTGAGCAATACTGGCTGTCAAAATAAAATAAATTAGCTTTATTTTAAATGATTCAAACTTTGTTTAAGTATTTTGAAAACTTTTGCTTTTGTGTAAAACAGTTTGACTTATCATTGTCAAATTATCTTTTATATTATTACTATTATTCAAGATATTTTCCGCTTTATATCCACTCTTGATTTATTTTAATTAGAAGAGAAAAGAGAAAATTATTAATGTCTCGGATACTTAGAACCGGGGGCGTTACAAGTTTTTACTTGATGTAACAAAACAACATATATATCTTTTGTTTCAAACCCGAAAAACAACACTATCTTTTGCATTGGGGTTATACGGTCTAACCCTCAAAACTATGAATTATCTTTTGTTTGGGATTACTTGGTGTTTTATAATATGAAAGTATATCTTTTACTTCACCAAGGTGCTTAGTCATTGACACCACAAAAAATTTGGTTTCTGATTTATTCTAACACATTTTTTTACCTACGCACAAGACATGTTGCAAAAACTCAACACCTTTTGGGTGCAATGTCAATCCAACTTATAGGGATGACTTACTCATTCCAATAGGTTAATCAAGATGTCACTAGAGGTAAAAATACGCCTTACATTGTACTATGTAGAAGCGCCAAAAGCGTTCCTAAAAGTCCTACATCTTGGGGTGACATCTATAGGGATGACTAAGCTATTCCTGAATACCTATGACAATGTGATACTGGCGTATGAAATAGGGATGACAAAAGTCGCCCCTATTGCCTGAAGACTTTATAGCCGCGACAGTGTCACGCTAATTCTCAAGAGCAACGGTCCAGTAGGGACGACCTATGAGCAATGACTTTATCGTGCCAATTGGGTTTCCGGCGCGATTTCGGCATGTACAGAGGCTATTTTGGTCACCCCAATTTGGTCTACTTCTTGTAGTGACATGGCGGAGATGGTGAATGAACGAACTAAGATAGGGTAGGGTTTGTTTTGGAGTTGTTCTTTCAGATTTGATACTTTAAATTTTACGCCAATTTTAAATTACAAAACTTATAAAAATTTATTTAATTTTTTTTAAGGAAACTTATAAAAATCTATTAGTGAAAAAACCTAACAAAAAGGGGCGAAGTGGTTAAGGCTTGGGGTGATAAACTCAAATATCATAGGTTCTGATCTTCTCTAAGTTCCTTTATAAAAGTTTTTGTCATGTAAATGAAGAAAATTAGAAAAATTACAGCAAGTTTTACCAAATGAAAAGGCAAGAAAATTGTAGTACAAAGGGTGCTAAGACTCCAAATGTGTTCCTAAAAGTCCTATGTCTTGGGGTGACATCTATAGAGACAACTAAGCCGTTCTTGAATACCTATGACAATGTGATACTGGTGCATAAAACAACGGCGACAAAAGTCGCCCCTTTTGCCTGGAGACTCTATAACCGCAATAGCATCGCGCTAATTTCTCAAGAGCAGCGGTCCAGTAGGGACGACCTATGAGCAATGACTTTAACGCGTCAATTGGGTTTTCGGCGCTATTTCAACCTGTACAGAGGTGATTTTGATCGCCCCAATTTGGTCTACTTCTTGTAGTGACATGGCAGAGATAGTGAGTGAATGAATGAATTAAGAAAGGATAGGGTTTGTTTTGGAATTGTTCTTTTAGATTTGATATTTTAAATTTTATGTCAATTTTAAATTACAAAACTTACAAAAATTTATTTAAATTTTTTTTTAAGGAAACTTATAAAAGTCTATTAGTGAAAAATCCTAACAAAAAAGGGCAAAGTGGTTAAGGCTTGGGGTGATAAACTCAAATGTTAAAGGTTCAGATCTTCTCTGAGTTCCTTTATAAAAGTTTTTCTCACATCAATGAAGAAAATTAGAACAACAACCACAAGTTTTACCAAACTAAAACGGCAAGAAAATTGCAGTACATAAGACACTGGGACTTAGTTTTCTTAATTAATATATATACATACATATATATACACACATATATATAGATTTCCAGTCTCTCTCTCTCTCTCTCTCTCTCTCATAATATTTGCAACCAAGGTCATGCAAAAACTCTTGGGATGTCTTTGACCTTTCGTTATTAAAAACACATGTAACCATTAAAAACACATGCAAAAATAGTATGACCTGTCGTCATTAAAAACACACAAAACCATTACAAAAATAGCAATTATGTAATTTAACCTAATATTTAAAAAATATTGCAAGATTAACAAATAAATTTGAAGCTAGAATTATATAGGGAAAATTAAATAAATTGCACACGTGTCACACACAATGCGATCGGAAAAACTAACATGTATTCAAATCATTATCAATCTCTATAGCCTCATTTTTTTGCAGTATGTCTAGATCGTAATGAGCATCAGTAGACACCTGTCATCGCACAATGTGCCTTTAACGGAAGAGCCAGTTACCATAGTCATATTTGCATCGGCATATTTACTTTGTAACCACCCAATATTCGTAAATTGTGATTTGGTCGAATAAATATTGCGAGACAATCGTCCTCAACCAAATTTTGCACATGTCACCTAGTGAGTGCAAGTTTAACAAAAAATAGAATACACGTGTAAAGCAATAATCTATTCTATCGACCAACCTGTATCTGTAACACCATTCAACATAGAATCTGAACCCCGGCTATTGACCAAATTGTATTTAAATTTTTAGCTGTAATATTTGAATATGTAGTAACATAATAAAAATTAGTTAATCATCCAATGGCAAAAAAATGAAAAAAATAAAATAGACCAATAAATACATATATTTTAAAACAAAGCAATATAGTTCACACAATCCACCAATAATGAACCTACCTAAATCACCACCAGATCATTGAACGGTAATATTGCGTGTTACAGTTGAATCACAAGTTTCATTGCGCAACGTCTTTCTCTTACAAACTGAGCTTTTGCTCAAAAAACCAGTGAGTGTACCCATATTAGTGTCAAATTTGAAGTTGCACGTTATTCGTAAAAACAAAGTTGCTAGACATGGTAACACCAAATAATCGCCCCAAACGAATAGCTGCACATATGACAAATTAAATACATGTTCAAAACTACACCTATTTCAAACATACATTGAAATGCATAACTATTGCGTATTTGTATTTGCAACATCAGTGAATGGCACAGTTGAATACATAGTTGACGCTATTTTCTTCTAACTCGTAATTGGAACACTAAAATTAACACCACCATCTTGACGCGATCCACTCGACGTTGCATTCAAAATTTTAATTAATTCAAATAAAGGAAAAATTAGATTTCAATAAAAATATTTAATTAAATTATCATTACTCCAAATATATGACCACACAACGTAAAGAAGCGTTTGTGTTTTAAAAAATATACATTATTAGAAATGATTGTGAGAATTAAACATTGATTCGACTACATTGACAAAAAAAAGAATAATTTTTTAATTAATTCAATACTAAAACTAAACTTCAATTTAAAAAAAAAAAAAGAGAAAAAAGTAAACGATATCCTAACTCCAAACTAATATACAGATTCAATTAAATGGAGTAAAGCCTAATATTAATTAACCTTATCACATTTTTGGTCCATATTACTTTACTGAAATGGACTATAACCAATTCGCTAAAGAGGAATTTAGCACCCAAACCGATTTTATTTCATATATTTTTCATATACATTAGCATGACGTTTATTTGATTTACACCGTACTTGTTTTGAATTATATAGTACTGTCCTTATCTAATAGATTTTATTTAAAAAATAATATAAATACGGATATTATTGATAGATTTTCGCCCAATTCAAATTTAAACTTCTTTTTTGGATCAAAATTTAAATTTAAAATTAAACAATTGTTAAGCAGATTTTTTTAAGGGTAAGATGACCATATTCTAGGGTCATTTTTTTATATTTTAATATTTTAATTTAACTCAATTTCGCATTTCTTAAAAATTTTATGGCTGGTATTTCTCTTCTTTTTCCCGTTCGATTTCATTGTTACTTTCTACGGATTGGGGGTAAATTTTGGAAGTCACCGGAGTGGGCAACGTTGCTGGGTGTCGTCGACTATTTTTATTGGCATAGTTCAAGAATGGTGTCGAAGACTTTTGGGCCTAGAAGCCACTCGAGGAACACCTCAAAGAAGCGTCATCAGTCTTCAAGTATGAAGACGAAGAAGACGAGTAACAGGATCCAAAAGCCAAAAAGGTTTACATTCCAGTGCCGGAAGGACCAAAGGTCAGTGCTATCTTGCTTATAATGACCTTGTATAGGTAAGTTTTCACAATTATCGGTTGAGAGATCGTTAATGTGATGAGCTATAGGGGATTTTCATCACGCCGCCATTGTTTGTCAAGTATTTCTTGATTTATTACTTTTTCCTCCAAAATTCAATTAAATTAGCCCAATTGAGTTGTTTAAATTCAATTCCTTCTTTTTTTATTCCCACCGTCGGTTGTGGGGTGGAATTGCTTGGTATTTTTAGTGCAGAAGCTTAACACTAAACTTATTAGAGTTCTCTCTCTCTGTAGTGACCAAAAATTTTTAAAAAAACTATAAACTTTACAATTAAAACTTTTAAGTCATGTCGCTACCAATTCCTTCGATTTAATTCTTAAACTTAATTTAATTTATACATTATAAAGGTTTATTTTAATTAAGAAATTGTTATTTATTTAATTATTTATCATTTAATTAACTAAATTAAGAATAATTAACATTTTACAAAATTTTCTTTTATTCATTAGCCAATTCCTACAAAATTTGACTACTTAGTTTCTTATTTAAATTCTTAGTTCTTAATTCAATTTATTATAATTAAGCCCAAGGAATTAAGACTTTTTTCCCAAATAGTAACCCTCATCCAAACCTCCATCCCCATGCAACCCTATGTGAAAATGATATGTATAAATAACCTCACAACCCCTTTAGTTCCAATCCAGCAAACTCAGCAACCTCCAAGGTCATCTCCCTTCTTCACTGTCTTAAAAAAAAATGTCTACACTCCTTCATCATTCATTCAAATGAAGAAGCAAAGACTCATCTTTGAAGTTCAATTCTCAGAAACCACACTGATTTCACTCTTTCAATTCTCATTTACCTTCACACACACTGCCTTTACCATCTTCAAAATTTCATACATTCACAATTTCACACAAACAAGATTTTGGAAAAACTTGATGTTCATCACACAAACACACTGCCTTGTTCCACCCAAATCAAATGATTTTCTACATTTTCAACATCACCTTTTCTATGTTTTTCATATTACAAGATATATACAAATACAGAGAATTTCATACACACACACACACTGCTTGTTACAAAACAAGGAAATTTTTTTAACAACTCCCCACAATGGCGTCTACATCTTCAAGCAGAGAGCAAAAGAACATAAAAGAACAACCACCATGCACCACTATCACCACAACCGTGTGCCACCACCTCAGCCACCGCTGACCGCCACTGCCATTCCAACACACACACACACACACACACATTTTACAAATTTTCAAATTTGAAGCATCTCATTGATAAAGTAGTTGGCAAGAAGGGAAATGAAACCAATGGCACCCCACTGTGCACCGCCACCACCGACGGCTACCTCCACTGCTGCCAACACCACCACCACATTTTACCCCAAAACTCTACTTTTTCGACTCACTACGTATCTAGAAACCTAACCCAAGTATCTACATTCACCCCTAGGCAACATAAACCTGGGATTTTTCAGATTTTTGGGGCGGGTTCGACCGAGCAACCCCCTATCTCCAGCCGGATCAGCCTTGCTTGCACCCAAATCGCCCCCCTCGTGGCCATGGTCGTCGCGGGTGACGCGCTTCGGCGCGGTCTCGCTGGTGAGAGTGCTGAAGCTGGATGCCCCTCTCTTTCCTTGCTCCTCTGTTTCAGACAAGAGAGGGAGCTGGTGAGTATATAGGGTATCTTTTAGTGTTTTTAATTCACCCCCAACGTTTTCATCTATTTCATTTAAACCCTAATTTTAGGTTTTAGTTTAAATAAGCCTACAAGTTTCTGATTGGGTTACTTTGGACCTTCGAACTTTTGATTTCTTTCGAATAGGCCCAGAAACTTGCACTTTATTTATTTGGGCCTATAAACTTTTATTTACAATTATTTTAGTCTCTTATTTTGAGGATCCTTTTAAGTTAGTTTTGAAAGTTTATAAGATTTTAATTTTAGTTTATGTATAACTTTATTCATTTAAACCCATAAATTAGTTCATACTTATTTTTAATTAAAGCCCCATTTTTTAAATTAAATATGAGATTTAATGAATTTAACTATTTAAATTATAATTTTTGGATTTATTGAATTTTTAAGATTTCTAAACTAGTTTAAACAAACTCATTTATTTTATACCCAAATTTTAGCTGATATTTGATTTTCTAGTTTTTCTTAACTTTTGGGTATTAATCACATTATACACTACATCTTTAAGCATTTTATATAATTATTTTATTATAACTTAGTTTAAAAATAATTCCTTTTATAAAATAACTCATTTTGGCAAAAATCCTAATTTGAGTTCATATTCTTTTATAGACAAGGAGTGAATAATAAGTAAGTAAGCCCCACCCATTAGCTCGATTCGGTGGAATATTGAGGTAGACTATTTTCTAGAGATATTTTTTCAAAAATAGCGCTAATATTAATTGATTATTCTATGAATTGTATATGGATATGTGACTTATATTCTTATATATTATTTGTATGAGCTTAATTGCTTTATGCTTGAGATGAGACGAGACGAGACTCTTGCATATGCTTTACTGCTATGCACAGATTTTACATGCATGCTATGATGTTACTATACACGCTAGTATTTATATGCCTTCGGACGTGAGATGAGAGTCGAAAACTTGCATTTACTATACGATGCTTGTTTTTGAGTAGAGACTTATGGGATTGGAGTTGCATTTTTATATGTATGTTTGTAGTATAAATTGGTTAACATTACGCTGAGTCTACTGAGTATTTCTATGAAATACTCATCCCCTTCAAAATTAATATTTTGTAGATTTGAGGTCGGAGGAGCAATGGTAACTTCCAAAATAAATTAAATTAGCTTTATTTTGAATGAGTCAAACTTTGTTTAAGTAGCTGGAAAAACTTTTGATGTTGATTTATTCAAACTTTGTCTACGTGCTTAGAAAGCTTTTGATGTTGATTGATTCAAACTTTGTCTAAGTACTTGGAAAACGTTTGATGTCGTGTGAAACAGTTGACTATCACTGACAAATTATCTTTTGTGCTATCACTTTTGAATCAAGATATTTTCTGCTTTATATCCACTCTTGGTTCATTTTGATTCATTTTATTTAAAAGAGAGAAGGAGAGAAAATCTTATTGACGTCTCGGGCACCCAGAAACCAGGGCATCATACACTCTCTCTCTTTTTCTCTCTCATCAGCGAGTGTTACATTCTCTTTTATACATGGCAGCTACTTTCTAAGTATGTCAACTTATGTTCTTTTCTGGTAATTGGATGCTTGGGTGTTACATTTAAGTCCAATTTTCCCTAGATATGTCAGTAATATTATTGTTTCATAGGCTTTGGAGAACTAAGCTGTACTTTCTAAATGTTGTATATTACGACCCGCTCTCTTATTTTCAGAGTTTAAGTTTCATCCATCAGATCTGTCAAAGGAGGAATAGTTAAGCCAAGGTCGAAATTAAATTATTTGGACCAAAATCTAAGTTATTCGACCAAACTCTAAGTTATGAAAGGGTTTAAGCAGAAGAATTAAGTGTTGAAGGACTTATGAGTAAATAATATTTGACAAGGACCAACTTACACAACTTATACAAGTTCAAGGATTTTTTGTGTAATTTTCCTACATATGTATTTTTGTCTTGCAATTGGAATTTATAAATAGAAACACACGCAGGGAACTTTCTACCTTATGTGAGAGAAGGAAAAAAATGGGGAGAAGAAAGAAAAGAAAAAGGAAAAGGAAAGAAAAAGAGAAGGAAGTGAGGGATTTTGACATAGCTGGTCTAGCTTGACCTTGGACGCTTGATTTTTTTTTTAATGCAATTTCATATGGGGAAGTGAAAGCTATTTTTAGGGTTTATATATTTTCTAATAGGTGTTGAATTTATGGTTTATTCTTATGATTTAAGGCTAAATAATTGATATTTATGTTGGAAAAATAATGGGTTTTAATTGTGGTGTGATTTTCACAAACCTTAGAAATTGATAAATTGGAGATTTCATGAAATCTAACACTTGATGATGATATATTTGCAAGGTTTGAGTGAAAATAGTAATTGAGTTAGATTTAATGTGGAATATTGTCATTGAGAATTATTAAATTGATGTTAAAATGTGTTTGCAGTAATTAAAGATAAATGTACTTGTATATAAGGCATTTGTGAAGATGTCAAAATGGAAAACTGTTATGAAATGAATGTATTTGATGTTATTGAGAATTTGGGATTTTAAGATCGTGAATGAATAAGGATTATATTCTTGAGGAGAAGAAATATTGCATGTGATATTATTTGGAATGGGGAACAATGTGTTCATTGTACAGTTGTTGATACTTCCTCTGAAAAGTCTGGCTTCTTTTCTATTGTCTATGCCCGTTCTTATATTAAGCGTCGAGAGTCATGGTTTTTGTTGACGGATTTTTCTAATATCATCTCAAGACCTTGGTTCGTTGTAGGAGATTTTAATTGCAATATTAAGGCCTCTGATATGAGTGATTCCTTGATTAAGAACAATAGGCCGGTCGAAGATTTTGCTGATGCTATTAGTGATTGTGGTCTTCAAGAGGTTGGAAACTATGGAGATAAATTCACCTGGTCAAATGGTAGATTGTGGGAGAGGTTAGACAGGGTTTTGGGGAATTTGGATTTGATTGCCAACTTGGAAGACTTTTCCTTGTCTATTCTTAATAGAGGTGCTTCTGATCATAGTCCTCTTATCCTCATCCAAAGTAAATGCTTAAATCGGAGACCTCTTGCATTTTGATTTATTAATGCTTGGACTAGACACAATACCACTTTGAAAGTTATTCAAAACAATTGGCAACAACCAGTGGATGGAAATGGCATTTGGACCTTTTGGCAAAAACTAAACAATATAAAATAGGTCCTAAAGGTTTGGAACCTCAATGTTTTTGGAAATATCTTCTCCAGGGTAAAAGAGGCTGAGGAAATTATGGAGGCATCACAAGGAAAATTCGATTCCCTTCCATCCCCAGAGAATAGGGCCAATCTTCATAGAAGCCAGGCTATCCTCTTCAATGCTCTTGCTATTGAAGAGGACTTTTGGAAACAAAAGGCTGGAGTCAATTGGATCAAAGGAGGAGATAACAACACTAAATATTTTCACTCAAAGGTGCAAACAACAGAATCAAAGGGACTATTAGAGTTGTCCAAGAAGAGGACTAAACCATTGAAGACAATGACCAAATACAACAAGCAGCTGTTAACTTCTTCAAAGCTCTCTACTCTTCTGAACAAGTCTCCAACTATGAGGGCCTTTTTGAGGATATACAGCCTTGCATCAATGATTTGGATAGCCAATTTCTTTTGGCCAGTCCCTCAGATGAGGAAATTAAGGTGGTTGTTTTTTAGATGGGCAAGGATAAGGTGGCTGGTCCTGATGGTTTCACCCTAGTTTTCTTCCAGTTTTATTGGGATGTCATTGGGACGGATGTGTGTGAGGCTGTTAGGGACATCTTTCGGGGACAATTTATACCCAGAGGACTATCTTGTACCACAATCAGCCTTATACCAAAGAAGAATAATCCTTCCACTTGGAAAGACTTCAAGCCCATAAGCCTGTGTTTTGTCTTCAATAGGATTGTTTCTAAGGTGATTGCAAATAGGTTGTCCACGATCCTGTCTAAGGTATTCTCATTGAACCAAACTGGTTTTGTGGCTGGCAGAGACATTGCTGATAACATCTTCTTGCTCAGGAGCTGATTTATCAATTGGATAGAAAAGTTAGAGGTTGTAATTTGGCTTTGAAATTGGATATGAAAAAA
This sequence comes from Nyctanthes arbor-tristis, assembly GCA_963692815.1. Classification (NCBI taxonomy): domain Eukaryota; kingdom Viridiplantae; phylum Streptophyta; class Magnoliopsida; order Lamiales; family Oleaceae; genus Nyctanthes; species Nyctanthes arbor-tristis. The sequence continues at coordinate 112,757 of CAVNYN010205005.1, read as the reverse complement.
AGGCTTGTGATAGATTGGAATGGTCTTTCTTGACCAAGGCATTACAAGTTTTTGGTTTCTCTTAAGAATAGATCGATCTAATTTTAAGATGTATCTCCAGATGTTGGTTCTTTATTTTGATAAATGCCAGCCTAGCTAGTTTCTTTCCTTCATCTGGAAGTCTTAGACAAGGAAATCCCCTTTCACTTGGCCATTTCATCCTTGCATCTGAGATTCTGTGTAGAAATTTAAACAAACTCTTTGTGGAAAAACCTATCTGTAAGTTCAACTTTGGGGGTTCCATTTTGATTTCTCAACTGGCCTTTGCTGATGACCTTTTTAATCTTTTGTAATGGATCTAAAGGATCCATCTTTGCCAGCAACCAGCTGCTCAAGAATTATGAAAAGTGCTCAGGACAACTCATCAATAGGAGCAAAAGTGCTTTTATCCCACCTCAAAGGATGAATGGCAGAGCTAAACAAAAGCTTTCTCAGATTCTGGTGTGCTCTTCCGATCTGTAAACTGCCCATCACTTACCTCGGAGCCCCTCTTTACAAAGGTAGAAAGAAGATTTTCTTATGTAATGGCATCATTGAGAAAATCAAAGGTCTTATCAATGGATGGGAAAAGAAAGTTCTCTCTAGTGGTGGCAGGCTCACTCTACTCCAAAGTGTCACCTCTGCCACTCCTGTTTTCCTCCTTCAAGTTTTACAGGCTCCTCTCGCAGTCATTGGAAAGATTGAAGATCTTATGGCTAAGTTTTTCTGGGGGGTTTCTGCTAATAATAGCAGGATACATTGGATTGGATGGAAAAAAATTACCAAGCCTACTGAGAAAGGGGAAATTGGCATCAGGGACTTTACTGACATTATCTCAAGCTTTACTACTAAACTCTGGTGGAAATTTAGGGAAAATTCCTCTCTTTGGACTAAAGTTATGAATGACAAATCTTGTAAAGGAAAGCACCCTTTGCTTGTTGAGGTTAAAAAAAGTGATTCCCCGATTTGGAAGAGGGTAAAGCTGGGGGCTTCCCTTTCTGAAAAATTCATCGCACACAAAATTGGAATCTGGTGAAAATTTCTTTTGGTTGGATAGATGGTTTGGAGAGATACCATTATACCTGAGATGTCAGCCTCTGGTTATCCTTAACAATCCCAAAGATAAAGTTAAAAGTGTTTATCAATGAAGGGCTTTGGGATATACCAAAGTTAGACATGATGATTCTTGAGATATTAAAGAGGAGATTTGTCAAATTTAGATCACTAATGAAAGGGATAAGATATGTTGGACTTTATTTGGGGATGGGAAATTTAGCACTAAGACCATGTGGAATAAGATCAGGAACAAGCATACTAGGAGTGGCAGTTGGGATATTATTTGGAACAGATTTGTGCACAGGAAAATTAGTATTTTTTGCTGGGGATTATGCCAAAATTACGTGGCTGTTGATTCTGTTGTCCAGGGTAGATTCAATATCTTCCTTGCTTGTAAGTGCCAATTCTACGCTGGCGTTGAAACTTGGAGCATTGCTTCTTGCAGTGTAGCTTGGCTCGTTCTATTTGGAATCATTTTGGTAATGTTTGTGAAGTAAAACAAGCCAAACTTCCTTTTGTCCAACAAATGCTTATATGCATTGTTTTTAACCCATGAAAAATCTAAACTTGGGCAACTCTGCACTGTTGTTCCCCTTTTGATTTTTTGGACCCTTTAGTAGGCAAGAAACAAGGCCAAACATGAAGACCATTTAGTAAGTTCTAAGGTGATAATTGACAAAATTGAATGGTCCATTGAGCTTCTGCACAGAGGGGGTTTTGTGAAGGAGGAGTTTTGGCATAATACCAGAATTAAGGGTACTTCCTCCTTGATCAGCATTGGAAAATGGAAAAGTTCAAATTGTCAAATGGATTAAACTGAGCATGGGACAGAAAAAACTAAATGTGGCTACTGCTTGGGATGCTAAAGGAGAGGTGGTCGCTTGTGGAGGAGTGATCAGAGATTGGAAAGGTGAATCCTTAAAGGCCTTCCACTTTATCATGAAAACTTCTTCTAATTTGGAAGCTGAGGTGAAAGGTGTTCTTTATGGGTTGAATCTTTGTAAAGACTATAATATTGAGATAAATATTGTGGAGATGAGCAATAGCAAGACCCGTGACTTGGTTAACGGTAAAAGAAAAAGTCCTTGGAGCTTGAGAAGCTAGATTGACATAATTAAACAATACGAAATATAAATGGGTTTGGCGTTCAAGCTTTTCTACAAATAAGGGAACTCTATGGAAAGACAGGCTTGCTGAACATGGGGTTCAACTTCAACAATCGAAGGTCTACTCATCTGGTTACCTTAAAGGTAACATCACCGGGCTCTTAAAGCGGGATGCAAATGGCTTCCCCTCCACCAAAACCCTATCTAGAACTTGCACTGGAGTAGAAAATAAATTCCCCTACCTTTCACATTTAAACCTTTTCGATGATTAATCTTTCTGAGGCTTGGAATTTCTCCCTTGAGAGAGATTCATACACTTCTATGGATGATTTTGTAAATCCCTTTCATTCAAATGAGAGAAAAATTATCTTTCACATCTGTTGCGGCCAAGTTCTATGTTCTGTCTTTTTGAAGGTTCAGGTTGATGGACTCGGTTTGAAGACTCTTACATTGTGGGCTTTGGAGAATCAGCCCCTAAGACACCCTGAAATCTGAATTGTGGATTGTTGCTGGGCTATTCTTATGTCGTTTCTTCCTTTAATTTTATTGCAGTAGACCATTTTCTTGGCAGGGATCACTTATCTCCAGTAGGGATCGTTGGTGTTAAACTATTGCGGTGTACCTCTCCTCAAGAATCCTATTTACTCTCCTTTTGATTTTTTGACTACATTCTTTGGCATGTGTACTAAGTATTCTAAGGCTTTTGTTACTTTTTTGGATGGGAATATCCTTGTGTAGTAGTTTTTTCTTTCTTTTTTTTTTTTTTTTTTTGGCTGTGAAGTTACACGTGTAGGAAACTACTTCGAATCTGTCAAGAAACTCTATCGAGAGACTCCTTTTGATTTGCTTCCCTACACTCAAGTTCACGCTTACCGTCAAAAAGAAGATTTGGAAGCTATTGAGATGAAACTTTGGATAACTTGTTATGCAAATGTTTTCCTCAAAAAATTAAGACTTCATGCTCCTCACTAGAGGAGTATCATGCAGCTGCTCAGCTAAATTTGCAAGAACACCCACAGAATTTCCTACTGTAGATTGAAAAGCTTTTGAGATATGTTTGAATGTTTTACTCTATGAAAGATTGTTGCCAAGGAAATCATATGCAGGCTGCCCAAGAGATCAAAAGCAAGCTTCTAACTGGAAGTTTATGCAGAAAGGAAAATGAATTCATTTGAGTATCAACTCTAGTCACACAAAATAAGAGGAAGACCAAACAAAGGGCACTTGATTGGAAACTCCTTTTTGGTGGGTTTTGGTTTGTTCTTGGATTTTTTTGGTGGCTGCAACTTCAGGTGGAGGATTTGGTGGACGAAGTTGGACGAAGTGTGGGAAGTGATAGCAGGTAGGGGTCTTTTGATGGCGATTCTAGATGGTATTCAAACGATGGAGCTGTGATTTCTTCAACTGTTGCCTTTGTTTGTTGGTCTTGTATAGATAGGCTGCTTTGTCTTTTTTCTTTCATCTTTGTAATGGGAGATATCCCCCATGTGGATATCCTTTTGGTGTTTTTCTAATGAAACTTTCTTTCTGCAAAAAAAAAAAAAAAAGGATTATATTCTTGAAGGAAATGATATGTTGATGAAATAAGTTAACATAAGGAAAATAAATGTTTCATGATATAAAGAAAAGAGCAATTCAGGGGGACATGAAAAGGAGACATTATTAGGTGACATTCTCATGTGACACATTCATTGGGTGATGATTATATGACTACTTTTTCATCATCTAGTATAAGTGTGCCACATAAGAATGTCACCTAATAATGTCCCATTTTCATGTTCCCCTAGAATTTTTCTAAAAGAAATTATGTATTAGTGTAGGTGTTGATTTATTATGTTGTGAACCATTAAGTGAATAAGTGAAATGGAAATAAAGAAGATAAATGGAAAATTGAGAGTTATGGAAATAGAAAGTGAAATGTGATTTTGAGATCTATTAGTATGTTGTTGATTTTATTTGATATATATATATAGAGAGAGAGAGAGAGATGAATATGATGTGTTGGAAACAAGTTAAAAGGATAAGTTAGAAACAAAATCTATTGTGATTAATTAAAGGATTGATATTAGGTGAATCTTGATGGCAAAATCTTATGGGAATTATATTTATATGGTTGATTTTATTTGGTAGAGTATTATTGGACATTTTAAGACATGATGACATGATGTACTTCAAGGATTATTATTGGATATATGATTTGTTGTGGCTAACAACTGGGTGATTGAGAATTATTACGAACAAGTCATTTTGGTTCTAAGGAATTAAGTGGATTTATATTTCTTATTTGGAATAAGGGTATTGGATATTAAAGTGGATTATTATATTCCTTGTTTAGCATGGAATGTTGTATACTAAAGTGGATTGTTAAATTATAATTCTAGGTGATGACGAACCTGTTGGGAAGACATCTAGTCGAGTTAGCTATGATCTTCAACTTTGTGAGTGGAAAAATATTTTTCCAAATGTTAAGCATGGATTACATTATGTCCTATTGAGTACTATACTTTTTAAAAATCAAGCATGTTTTAATTATTTTAGCGATCTATGAAATTCTTAAAATGTTTAAGCATGGTACTGTATTTGAAATGAGATTTCAAAAAGTAAATACTTATGTTATTATTAAGAACTTTTATGAAAAGCATGTTTATGTTATATCATGAAATTATTATGAAAACATGGTAAATTATAAAATTCATACGAAAGTATGTTATGTTACGTTATGAAATTCTTATAAAAGTATGGTATGATATGTTATAAATTTTTAAAAGAGTATGTTATAAGAATTATTTTAAAACCACCATAAGTGACACACCCAGTCCTAGGCCATTTTACTAGACCTAACATATGGTATGCACCGCCAAGGTAAACTAAAAACTTGACTTGAAATTGTGTAAACTTTTGGACTGAAATTAATTTATAAAAATTTTGATAAAGTTTTCTATGTAAATTGGAGATATCCAACTTGAAAATATAAACCAGCTCATCCAAACAAATAGTATAAAATGAAATAGATATACTTTTTCCTTTAATATATTAACGAATCACTCAGATGTGAAATTGGAACACCTTTCAACATAGTTAAACTCAAAACAATCATTAACACTAAATGTACGACGTGAAATATAATCACATGGAGTTTAAATAATCTAAAAACAATGACTTATGAGAATTAATTTCTAGCCATGATCAACACCAATGTGTAAAAGTGTAACGAAAATACTAAGTGAACACAATACATTGGTAGCTGACTAAGAACTCCACAGGCAATCCAACAAATGTTCAAACTCGATCCTCCCTATAAGAAAAACGTTATAAAATATATGAGCTGGTAACTCAGCGAGTGGTTAAGTTCGTAAATACATATAATATAGTTTTCCATATTATTTATTTTTGAAAAGCTCTTAAACTTGATAGCACATAGCTATAATTTAAAATGTTGTGAAATCTTACATGAGTTTTTAGAATAGTTTTCTTTGCATAATTAATACCAAAAGCTTCTTATTATGAAATATTGTCAGTGCTGCTAAAATCATTTCCTATCAAGAATCATCATGAAATTATTAAAATACTAGATCATGGAAATCATTTCACATAAAGAATCATTATAAAATCCAACAATAGTACCATTGAGTAGTAGCCTATATGTACAGAGTAGTCTCGGTGTAGAAAGCATACTTCTCAGAACATAACATAACATAACATAACATAACATAATCATACGCGTGCAGAGCAAGGCCCAAAGGCTAACACCACTATACACGGCCCAAAGCCTATGTGTGCATGATGATGGGTCCTAAAGACCTATACATAATGTAGTCTAATACTATGGAACACATCACAACAGTGCTGAGCGGGTAATCACATAATGTAGTCATGCACTGTAGAACACGTTATAGCAGTATAGAGTGGGTAATAATCACACAGGTACTGTTGGTGGTTTTAAAATAATTCTTATAATATGCTTTCGTGGAAATTTCATAACATATCATACTGTACTTTCGTAAGAATTTCATAACGTAACATAACATTCTTTCTAATAATTATATGGTATAGCATAAGCATGTTTTCATTAAAATTCTTAACATAATAACATAACTATTTACTTTTTAAAATCTTATTTTAACAATAATAACATGATTAAAGATTTCATGGATTTTTATATAATAATATCAAAATAAAACGTGCTTTTCTTGAAATTGAGAATCTATGAAAATAATGAAATATTTCATGAAATGCTATGATAGTGAAATCATGCTTAATTTTGGAAAAACATTTTACTGCTCATAGAGTTAAAGACCATAACAAGCTAGACTGGCATGCATTTCCAACTAACTCGTCACCACTTGGAATCATAATGTAACAATCCAATTTAATATCAAATGTCCTTGTCCAAACAAGAAATATAATTCCACTTTAATACACAACATCCCATACTAAACAAGGAATATAATAGCCCACTTAAATCCTTCAAACCAAAACCATTTGTTTCCAATAATTTGCAATCATGCGATTGTTATGCACACTTATACCTATCCATTCTACCTACTAGTATCTTAATATCATGCCTCCGTCATCCAATGACATTACCAAATAAAATCAACCACATAAACAAAATTCCCCTTAAATTTAGTCTTCAAAATTGATATAATGTCAATACATTAATTTAATACCAATAGGCTTTTATTCCCACTTATACCTGATAAGCATCACATCATGTTCATACATATCAAATAAAATCAACAATATACCAATATATCTCAAAATCTCATTTGATTTTCTATTTTCGTAACTCTTAATTTCTCATTTATCCTCTTTATTTCCATTTCACTTATTTCACTTAATTGCTTACAATTTAATAAATCAACATATAATTTCCCTTTTTGCCATGAACTATTTCTTTTCTTTTCTTTTAGTTCACTTATTTCATCAACATATCGTTTCTTTCGACAATATAATCCTTATTATTCATAATGTACAAAATCCCAAATTCTTAATAGCGTTAAACAATTTATTTCATAATAGTTTTCCCCTTAACATTCCACTACTACCCATTGTTAAATATCACTTTTATTTTTAAACCATTTCTCAAGCATATTTACCCCATAATGCCAACATCCACATCCACGCATATTAAAAATAAATCCACAAGAAAAAATTCCTAACTCGTTATTTACTCATTTTTATCACCATTTTAACATCAATTACCTTTACCAACCATAATCCACACAATCCCCAATCTCACATCCTGGGTTCATGAAAATCAATCCACAATATGCAATAGGAGCTTAAAAAAAAAATTAACCAATCATCCTTAGAACATAAACACTAATCATTGAGCCCCAAATTATAAAAAGAAGCCATAAATTTAACCCCCATAAGAAAATAAATAAACTTTAGAAATAACCCCTTCACTTACCCATATAAAATTGCATAAGGAAATCAATAGCCCAAGGTCAAGCTACACCAACTATGTCAAAATGTCTTACTTCTTTCTCTTTTCCTTTTCTTTTCTTTTTCTCTTCCTCCATTCGTCTCCCCCTTCTGCCGAGTTCGCAGTGTGTGTAGTGTGTGTTTTGACCCATATGCAAGAAGTCTTCGTTTAAATAGGGAAATTTTCACATAAAGCCCCTCAATTTAAGTCATACAAGTTGGCCCTTAATCCATAATAATTTTCCTACAAGCCCTCCAATAATTGATTTATCTACTTTAATACTTTGATGCCTAAGACTTTGACCCAATAATTTAATTTTGACATTGACTTGACTATTCTACCTTTAACTTTGACCACGAAATAAAATTGTATTAAATAGCAAGATTCACGCCGTGACAATCTAACACCCTTTAAAGAATTTCGTCCTCGAGATTTAGTTGACAAGTGCAGAAAGAATGACGACACTGTACAATGAGATGTTCTTGAATTATCCAACTTGAATCCTTATATGCTTTTGACCTTACAATAACGATAACTTACCCTTTCGAATTTCTCAAATCCATCATATGTTCCGTCATTCCCTTTTTCCCTGAAACACTTCAAGCCTCTTACCATTGTCTTTCTCCCAATTTATCATTATATCATATCTCTAAAATACTGAGTGTCATGCATATATAAAATCTCCAAACTAAAATTTTTTCAAATAATATCAATATTTCAATTCATCCACATATGCTTCTAACCGTGAGGTATAGTAATGACCTTGAAGAGCAAGTAAATGAACAATCCTTAAAACTCATGAATATCCTCATAATTCATAAATATAACCCAAATGCTTAATCAATTGCCAATGCATCATAATCATTGGAAAATAAAAATCCAAATAATGTTATGGAGTGTCTTGAAAATGATCCAATAGTCCTCAAACCTTGATAAATAATATTTGCAGTAAAAATAACCTTATTCAATTGCATACAATCAATATTTATAATCTCAACCCAACATGCCATGGTTTCAGGGAAACCTCCGTTACATATGATTCTCTTACACTCGATGCTTAACATCTGCTAAAAATCTGTGTATGAAATTATCCATCTCAAGATTAATATATCTCCATGTTATCCTCATTACTTGAAATTCCCCAAAATATAAGTAAGTTATTCAACCATATTAACATTCGAAGCAACAACTCTTAGTTCTTGACCGTCATGGGATTCATGAAATCTCTGTTGAAACATACCCACCTCCATAACTTCTCATATAGGAAGGTGTTAAGCTTGAGACAATGGACTTAGTTGTCTATGAGTTCGACAACCATGATTTATGACTCTTATAGAATGAGTGATATGTTAAAAATGAAAATGCGTGTGAAACAATTCCAAAATTTTTGAAAAACATGTTATGCAATTCTTTAAATCTTGAGAAAATACATAACACAACTTTCTAATGAAAGAATCTTCTGCTCTGATACCACTTTTCAATAGATTTAAATTCAAAGCAATCATTAATATCAAAATGCATATGCAGAAGTAGAATTGCGTAGGGTTTGAATGATCTTGAATAATGACTTATGAGAACTAATTTCCATAATGAAAATATGAAATTGATGCAATACAATAGTGGCTGGCTAAGAACTGCACAGGAAATCCAACAGACGCTCAAGCTCGATCCTCCCTATAAGAAAAGTGTTATAAAATACACGAGCTAGTAACTCAATGAGTGGATAAGTTTGCAAATAATACATATAATATGCTTTTCCATATTATTTGTTTTTGAAAATCTCTTAAACTTGATAATACATGGTTATAATATTAAAATGTTGTGAAATCTTTCATGAGGTTCGAAAATATTTTTCTTTACTCAATTAATACCAAAACCTACTTATCATAAAATATTGTCAATGTTGATAAAATTGTTTCCTGTCAGGAATTATCATGAAATCATTAAAATACTAGATTATGGAAATCATTTCATATAAAAAATCATTATAAAATCCACTAATAGTACCACTGAGCAGTAGCCTCTATGTACAGAATAGTCTCAATGTACAAAGCACACTTCCTAGAACATAACATAGCATAACATAACATACTCATATGCATGTAGAGTAACCCCAGAGGCTAACACCACCATACGCGGCCAAAAGTACATGTGTGCATGATGATGGGTCCGAAAGACCTATTGTAACGTAGTCTAACACTATGAAACACATCACAACAGTGCAAAGCGGGTAATCATATAATGTAGTCATACACTGTGGAACACATCACAGCAGTGTAGAGCGGGTAATAATTACATAGGTACTGATGGCGGTTTTAAAATAATTCTTATAACTTGCTTTCGTGGAAATTTCATAACATATCATACCGTACTTTTGTAAGAGTTTCAAAACGAAACATAATATGTTTTCGTAAGAATTTCATAATGTAACATAACATGATTTAGCAATAATTTTATGGTATAACATAAGCATGTTTTCATAAAAATTCTTAACGTAATAACATAACTATTTACTTTTTGATATTTCATTTTAAAGATAATAACATGATTAAACATTTCATGGATTTTTATGTAATAATATCAAAATGAAACATGCTTTTCTTGAAATTGAGAATACTTGAAAATAACGAAATATTTAATGAAATGCTATGATAGTGAAATCAAGCTTAATTTTCAGAAAAACATTTTTCCACTCACAGTGTTGAAGAATTATTTAGCTTGACTTGCATGCCTTTCCATCCGACTCGTCACCAACTGGAATCATAATGTAACAATCCAATTTAATATCGAATGTCTTTGTCCAAATGAGAAATATAATTCCACTTTAATACACAACATCCCCTACTAAACAAGGAATAAAATAGCCCATTTAAATCCTTCGAACCAAAACCATTTGTTTCTAACAATTCAAAATCACCCAATTGTTATACACACTTTTACATATCCATTCTACCCACTAGTATCTTAATATCTTGCCTCCATCATCCAATAACATTACCAAATAAAATCAACCACATAAGTAAAATTCTCCTTAAATTTAGTCTTCAAAATTTACATAATGTCAATACCTAAATTTAATACCAATTGGCTTTTATTCCCACTTATACCTGATAAGCATCACATCATGTTCAAGATATCAAATAAAATCAACAATATACCAATAGATCCCAAAATCTCATTTGAGTTTCTATTTCCATAACTCTCAATTTCTCGTTTATCTTCTTTATTTCCATTTCACTTATTTCACTTAATTGCTTACAACTTAATAAATCAACATATAATTTCCCTTTTTGTCGCGAACCATTTCTTTTCCTTAAGTTCAATTATTTCATCAATAAATCATTTCCTTCAATAATATAATCTTTAATACAAAATCCCAATTTCTTGATAACATCGAACATATTTATTTCATAATAGTTTTTGTAGCGACCAAGAATTTTTGGTTGAAAATTTTAATAACTAAACGTGTCGTTACGACTTTCCTCAAAGATATTTTCAAAGGTCACCGTCAAAGTCGCACTCGTCCAGCATTCTCTCCAATTTAAAGTCAAATCAAATTAAATTAATCCAAATATTGGGAATCTTCCCGACATTCACTTGAATTTAAGTATGAATTCCGACTCCTTTGCTATTGGACTCCTTTCAATTCAAGTTAATATTCTATTATTTTATTTTTTCTTATCTCGACACATTCATTGAAGTCTAATTTACTATGCTCGAGAAATTTTCGACTTTATTATTTTGAATCTATATATATTTCAATTTAATTTCTTAACTCTAGACTATATTTCAGAAACATGAAGAACCTTACTTCTTTTATTACTTAAACGGCAACGTACCATTGCTTTATAACTTGACATTTTATAAGTCCAATTATTTTTGTTGAGTCTAATTCATTCTTTCATTCCTAATCAAATTGTTTTACTATTAGCCTAGAATACTATTATTTCATCCAACTCATTTGATCCAAAGCCAATGCTATTTTTCTTAATTTAATTATTTTAAATTGAAACCTTTAGTTTCGTTTCTTAATAATAATAATAATTACTACTCAAAATGCATTTAATTGTTAAACTGTAGTTTAAATTTACATATTTTATTAACTTTATCGATTTCAACTTAAACCAGTTTCACTCATTATTAGCGTAAATGGTGTTTTCAAGAAACCAATAAAAACTTATTTTCTTTATTAAATATATCTAATTTCATTTTTGTGGCTAATCACGTCTCAGTAACTCTCATTTTAACCCCATCACATCATATAAATTGAGAGTATAAGCCTCCTTTCCTCCTCACCATTAATCAACAAGAAGGATGCTAAGAACAAGAGAAAAATCAGTGTCTTCCCCATTTGCACTTTCTTCCTCTTGTGGCGCCTCTATTTCATAGAAATCGCACTATTCCATTTTTGACCTAGCAAGAAACAACAACGCTGCAAGCATCTTCAACAAGGTAAAGATTTTCCTTTCATACTCCTACATTACATTCATCTTGTATCATGAAAATTTTTTAAAGAAAATCCTATCCATCAATAAATTTAAACTACATAAACTATAGCGTTTCCAATCATCTTCTTCAACCAGAACAAACATCAAAAGAGGAAACAAATCCTCGGGCGTTGACCATGGATGAAACCCGAGCAAGCTCGGTTTTGGCCCAACCTCAATCCTTTACCAAACGTAACAAAATTAGTGTCTACGACTTTCTCTCGCCACGAGGAACACAAATATGTAAATGGTTTGGTCGGAAAACCACCACCCTTGCAGGAAAATGGCCGAAACCGCCGAGTACTTCCATAAAAAAACCACCACCATACCTTCTAATAGTTACATAAATGGAAAGAACTTGTTGAAGGCTACCTATTCCACATATTTTATCTTCGAATCATTGGAGTTTTGTTGGATTCTTGACCTTAAAATACCCCCCAAGACCGAACCTTCACTTCGCACGTTCTGTGTTCTTTGCCTTCGGTTAATGACTCTAAGGAAATAGATCTAAATTGTTGTCCAATTAATTTTTACATTTTTGGTCCCTGAAAGTTTTAATAACAATTAAATGAGCCCAAAATTTATAGTCGACTCAAGTCTTGACCCATGACATTTTCATGTCTTTAAATCTAACCCTAAAGTTATTATCTCAATCAAGGTTGGTCCCCAAGCCTTTTAAATAATTAATCTCGACCCCCCAAACTTTCAAGTTTTTGCATAATTGGTTCTTAAATTTTTAACTCTAATCACATAAGTTCCTATACTTTTAATTTAACTAAAATTGGCCCTCAAACTATCCAAACATATTAAATTAAAGTCTACTAACTATTACAATTGTTCAATTTAACCCTTAAAGAATTTAATTACTTCATAAAAGTCTTAAATCCTAAACCAATCAAATTAATTGTGAACTCTAACACTCATGAGTGATCAATAGATCCTTAAACATTTTAAGAATTCAAAATTTGACACATCAACTTCCATAAACATTCATTTAAGTCCTTAAAGATTGTAAATTTCTTTCCAATAATGATTCTTTAACATATAAATCACTCAAATGTTTATTTGCTAGACGAGGGCCCTTTAAAGCTCAAGCTTTTGTAGCACGTGCTCAACCTTTCAAGTGCACATTTTCAAGACTTTTCAAGGTGGAGTTTATGTTGTGCAATTTTGGTTAATTGATCCTGACTTTTCCTTATGTGTGATTATTGTTGTAATTTGAATTCATGAAAAGATTTGCCAGGGACCGCAAATTGGTCAGGGGTCAAAAGAAGGACCTTGGGATAGTCCACCTCGCAATTATGATTACTAGCGCTAGTATGTTGTCAGGGATCGCAAATTAGTCCGGGGTAAAAAGAAGGCCCTTGGGATAGCCCACAGTACAACTTAGAAAGTTTTAAAGTTTAAAGAGTAGAGTTTACGATAATTATTATATGTTTGGTTTTGACGTGGATTAATTGCCTTTGCCCCACTGAGTATAATTTTATTGTACTCACCCCAACTTTCTATCCTTCCAGGTTAGTGGCTCAGTACTTATGTCGCGATGAGTGAGGCCCGTTAAATATTTTGACTATAAATATTTTGACTATGTAACTATGTTAAGTAATGCCCTCTTTTGTTAAGTGTCTCATTGATTTCATAATTTGTTTAACTACTTTTTTTGACAATTATACACATACAACTTGGGCATTATGTATTTTATATTTATCTACATGTTTCGGCACATATTTTTCTGAAATTTTATTTCTTAAACAAAAAAGGGAAAAAAAAAGCGAATTTTAGTAGTGTTTCGAATGTCAAGAATTTGGGGCTTTACAGTTTTCCACTTATTTTTAACATTCCACTACTATCCATTGTGCTAAATATCACTTTTATTCTTAAACTATTTCTCAAGCATATTTACACTATAACCCCAACATCAACATCCATGCATATTAAAAAGAAATCCACGAGATAAAATTCCTAACTCGTTATCCACTCATTTTTCATCACAATTTTGCCATAAATTACCTTTATCAACTATAATTCACAAAATCCCCAATTTCACATCTAAGGCTCATGAAAATTAACCCGCAATATATAATAGGAGCTAAAAAGAAAAAATTAAACCCATCATCCTTAGAACATTAACACTATTTATTGAGCACCAAAACATAAGAATAAACCATAAATTTAGCACCCATAAGAAAATAAATAAACATTAGAAATAACCCATTGGCTTACCCACGTAAAATTTTACAAAGAAATCAAGAGCTGAAGGTCAAGCCACAGCAACCATTCTTTTTCTTTTCTTTTTCTCTTCCTCGTCTCTTCTTTCTCTTTTCCTTTCTTTTTCTTTTCTTTTTCTCTTCCTCCATTCTTCTTCTTTTACCAAGTTCGCAGCGTGTGTGTTTAGTGTGTGTTGTGTGTGTGTTTTGACCCCAAATGCATGTAGTCTTGGTTTAAATAGGAAAATTTACACTTAAAGCCCCTTAACTTTTTAAGTCATACAAGTTGGCCCTTAATCCATAATAATTTTCATACAAGCCCTCTAATAATTAATTTATCCATTTTAATACTTTGATGCCTTTGACCCAATAATTTAATTTTGACCTTGACTTTGGCTATTCCATCTTTGACTTTGACCATAAACTAGAATATTATTAAATAGCAAGATTCGGGTCGTGATAATAAGTACCTATGTGATTACCCCATCTGTAATGCTGTGATATGCTCCACGGTGTACGACCACATTATGTGATTGCCCGCTCTACACTATTGTGATATGTTCTACAGTGTTAGACTATGCTATATATAGATCTTTGAGAGCCATCGTCATGCACACATAGGCTTTGGTCATGTGTGATGGTTTTAGTCTTTGGGGCTTGCTTTGCCTGCGTATGATTATGTTATGTTATGTTATGTTATGTGTTGAGTTGTATGCTTTGTACTTTGAGACTACTCTATACATATAGGTTACTGCTCAGTTGTACTACTAGTGGATTTTATAATGATTCTTTAAATGAAATGATTTCCATGATCTAGCATTTTAATGATTTTATGATGATTATTCACATGAAATGATTTCAGCAGCATTGTCAATATTTCATGATAAGTAGCTTTTGGTATTATTTAAGTAAAGAAAAATGTTTGTAAAGCTCATTCAAAATTTCCAACATTTTAAAGTATAACTATCTATTATCAAGTTCAAGAGATTTTAAAAAATAAATAATATGGAAAAGTATACATGTATTTGCAAACTCATGCACTCACCAGGTTAAAAGCTCATATATTTTCTAACATTTTTCTTATAGGAATGATCGAGTTTGAGCATATGTTGGATTCCCTGCGGAGTTCTTAGCCAGCCACAATTGTATTGCTTTAATTTAATATCCTCATTACATTTTTAACATATGTGTTAATTATGGTTGAAAATTAGTTTTCGTAAGTCATTGTTTTCAAAATCATTCCAACTCGGTGTATTTGTCTTTCTCCACATGCATTTTAGTTTTAATAGTTGTCTCAGCTCTAAATATATTGAAAAGTGCTCCAATTTCATGGCTTGGTAATGAGTAAGTTTATTGAAGGAAAAATCATATCTATTTCATTTTATATGATTTGTATGGATGAGTTTGCCTTTGCAGTGGGTCAAGGTCAAGCTGGTATCTATCATCGGTGCACGTCACATCTTAGGTCTAGTTGAATGGCTTGTGATGAGGCGTGTCAAGTGGTATAAGAGAAAAAGATCCTTTCATTAGAAGGTTGCATTATATATTTTCTCAAGGTTTAAAGAATTGCATAACATGCTTTTCGAAAATTTTGGAAATTGCCTCACTTATTTTACAAAATTCATGAAATGTGGTGGCAGAATTCACAGGCAACAAAGTCCATGGTCTCTAGCTCAACATCTTCCTGTATGAGAAGAAGTTATAGAGGTAAGTATGTTTCAGTAGAAATTTGATTATTCTCGTCGTGGGCCATACCTAAGAGTTGTTGTTTCGAATAGTAATATGATTGAGTAATTTATTTATGTTTTGGGAAATTCAGATAGAGAAGATAATATAGAGATTTATTAAATTTGAGTTTTATGAACTATGGGAAAATTCATAAGTTTTGAAGATTGTTCACTAGCTTGTTGTTTGGGATATTCAAGTCATTATTGTAGCTTTACTGTTGCCAGCAAGTACAATTGAATTGGGAGATTGATATTAATTGAAAAAATTTTGGTTTTTAGATTTTTATATGTATGATGGCAACAGTATTGGGTTTACATCACTAGGTATTCTAGAATATGAGATAATGATAAATTGGAAGAAAGTCAATCGTAAGAGACTTGAAGTGTTTTAGGGGAGAAAGGACATGACAGAACACATTATGGATATGAGTAATTCAAAAGGATAAGTTATCACTATTGTAAGGATCAAAAGGATGTAAGGATTCAAGTTGGAGAATTTAAGAACATCTAATGGTACAGTATCCTCATTATTTCTGCACTTGTCAATTGAATTTCGAGGGTGAAATTTTTTAAAGGATGTTAGATTGTTACTACCTGCTCTCTATTTTCAAAGTTCAAGTTTTACCCCTCAAAGTCAAAGATGGAATAGTCAAGCGAAGGTCAAAATTAAATTATTTTGGTCAAAATCAAGTTATCAAAGGGTTTAAATAGAAGAATTAAATGTTGAAGGACTTAAGGGTAAATAAGATTTCACAAGGACCAACTTACACAACTTATACAAGTTCAGGAACTTTGCGTGCAAATATCCCATATATGTTATTTTTGCCTTGCAATTGGAACTTACAAACATGCATACACGCTGGGAACTTTCTGCCTTCGGCCGAGAGAAGGGAAAAAATGGGGAGAAGAAAGAAAAGAAAAAGGAAATGAAAAGAGAAGGAAGTCAGGGATTTTGAGATGGTTAGTGTGGCTTGACCTTAGACTCTTATTTTTTTTTTTTAATGCAATTTCATATGGGTAAGTGAAAGAGTTATTTTTAGGGTTTAGGCATTTTCTAATAGGTGTTGAATTTATGGTTTATTCTTATGATTTGAGGCTAAATAATTGATGTTTATGTTGAAAAAAATGATGGGTTTTAATTTTTAGCTCTTATTATGCATTATGGTGTGATTTTCATAAACCCTAGAAATTGAGAAATTGGGAATTTTGTGAAATGTGATACTCGTTGATGATATATTTGCTAGGTATTGGTGAAATACTAATTGAGTTAGATTTAAGATGGAGTAATGTTATTTAGAATAATTAATTTGATGTTAAAAGGTGTTTGTAGTAGTTAAAGGCGAATACATGTATATGAGGTGTTAGTGAAAATGTTAAAGTGGAGAACTATTATGAAATGAATATATTTGTTGTTACTGAGAATTTGAGATTTTATATATTATGAATGAATAAGGATTTTATTGTTGAAGGAAATGATATGTTGATGAAATAAGTGAACTCAAGGAAAAGAAATGGTTCATGATATAAAGAAAATTATGTGTTAATACAGGTGTTGATTTATCAAGTTGTAATCAATTAAGTGAAATAAGTGAAATGGAAACAAAGAGGATAAACGGGAAATTGAGTGTTATGGAAATAGAAAATTAAATGAGATTTAGAGATCTATCGGGATGTTATTGAGTTTATTATACACACACACACACACACACACACACACACACACACACACACACACACATATATATATATGAATATGATGTGTTGGAAACAAGGTGAAAGGATAAGTTGGAAACAAAATCTATTGTGTTTAATTAAAGAATTGATATTAGGTGAATCTTGATGGTAAAATCTTATTGAAATTATATCCATACGAGTAATTTAGATGTGCGTTGCATGTCGGACGATAACTTAAGATTGTTCACATAACAGTAATAAAATACTTCAATTATAAATTGTTAAGCAAACAATTGTTAATTTCAATTTTTAAACTTGTAATTGAAATGGCAAGTACAATTATTTTAGAGTAAGAATGACAACCACAATAGTTTTCGAGTAGTTATGTTGTCATTTCATGAGTGATGAATGATGATGGTGATAACATGGTTTAAAAAATCTTTAGCTATCTAAGATATATTGATATTGTTGTATGACAGTAATTCAAAGTTGAGCAGATGATTGAAATTGAAGAATAAACAAAGGAATTGAAATTAACCACAAAAAAAAAAAAAGTTTTGGTAGAGAAGTTTAATGACAAATAATAATGAGATCAAAAAGAATTGATTACATGTAATAAATGAGGTGCAATAACAAAAAGGGGTAAAGTAGGGATTAAGAGAAAAAGATTGGGACAATATGGGAAATCGAATGTTTTACACCAATCCCGCATTTTTATATATTTTTATTGATGGTAGATTTTATTTGGTAGAGTATTATTGGACATTTTAAGACATAATGACATGATGTACTTCAAAGATTATTGTTAGATATATGATTTTATGTGGCTAACAACTGGGTAGATTGAAAATTATTATAAACTAGCGATTTTGGTTTCAAGGAATTAAGTGGATTTATATTTTTTATTTGGAACAAGGGTATTGGATATTAAAGTGGGTTATTATATTCCTTGTTTAGCATGTGATGTTGTATATTAAAGTGGACTGTTAAATTATAATTCCAGGTGATGACAAGCCGGTTGGAAAGGCATGCCAGTCGAGCTACTTATGGTCTTCAACTATGTGAGTGAAAAAAATGTTTTTTCAAATATTAAGCATGATTTTCATTATGTCCTATTGAGTACTATACTTTCTAAAGGTCAAGCATTTTTCATTATTTTAGCTATCTATGAAATTCTTAAAATGTTTAAGCATGTTATTGTCTTTAAAATGAGATCTCAAAAAGTAAATTGCTATGTCATTACGTTAAGAACTTTTATGAAAAACATGTTTATGTTATATCATTAAATAATTATGAAAACATGGTACGTTATATAAGTAGCTTGTGGTATTATTTAAGTAAAGAAAAACGTTTTTGAACCTCATTCAAAATTTCACAGTATTGTAAATTATAGCTATGTATTATCAAGTTCAAGAGATTTTTAAAAATAAATGATATAGAAACTATAAATATGTATTTACGAACTTATCTACTCACTGAGTTAGCAGCTCATATATTTTATAATGTTTTTCTTATAGGGAAGATCGGGCTTGAGTATCTATTGATTTACCTATGGAGTTCTCAGCTAGTCATCATTGTATTACATTAATTTAATATTTTTTCAATACACTTTTAACATGTGTTAATCGTTGTTGGAAAATAGTTTTCAGAAGTCATTGTTTTCAAAATCATTCAAACTCTGTGTAATTGTATGTCTCCACATGCATTTTGGTATTAATAATTGTTTTAGTTCTAAATATGTTGAAAAGTGCTCTAATTTCATGACTTGCTAATGAGTAAGTTTATGGAAGGAAAAACCATATCTATTTCATTTTTTATGATTTTTATGGATTGTTAGTGTTATGTATTCATATGTGCGGTTTTGGTTGTAGATTTTTGAATTGTCACAGGTTGGATATGTCCAATTTACAAATGAAACACTGTCAAAATTTTTATGAAATCATTTTAGTCCAAAAGTTTATGTAGTATCAAGTCAAGTTTTTAGTTTGCCTCAGCAGTGGGTCTAGGTCAAGCTGGTATCCATATTCGGTGCACGCCACTTGCCCGGTCTAATAGGATGGCTTGGGACGGGGTGTGCCATTGTATATGCATGTTACTGTTATTTTAAGTTTACAAAACTAGTCTTGTTTGAATTCCGCTGTTCAGAATAATTAATAGGATGTATCCCTACCTCCTTATTATTTTTTTTAGGCACTGGATATTGGATACATGGGTGTTAGATTTATTTGTTCTTCATGGATGCTACATAACTACGTGAACTTCAATTGTTACCTTGAGTCCCATTCCTTCCACCTAGATATTATCCTTATTTGTTTCTGAGTCACCAGATGCTAATGTGTTAGATTTGCTTGTTCCACATGGATGCTACTTTAGTATGTGAACATCAAGTGCTCTCCATGGATGCTACATAACTATGTGGACTTCAATTGTTACCTTGAGTATCATTTCTTCCCCCTCGATACCTCTATGTCTTTATTTGTTTCCTAGTCACTGGATATTAATGTGTTAAATTTGCTTGTTCCATACGGATGCTACTTATGCATGTGAACTTCAGTTGTTATCTCTGCCTCCTTATTTTTTTTCTAGTCATTGGATGCTTGAGTGTTACATTTCTTTGTTGTACATCTGTGCTACATCATGCCTGGGAACTATAATTGTTTCTAGGATGCATGTACGTCAGCATTCTATCTTTTCGTTGTTTAGACAATTAATGAGATATTATGTTCTAAGAAAATTTGGATTCTTGATAGTATTATCCTGTTATTCTATTGTAAAACTTAATTGAATTGGTTAGACGCTCTTCCGATCTTTCCGAGTCAATGGTTTTTCTCATTTCTTTTCTCTGGTAATCACTTTTGTAATGTTGAAGAATAGGAAATATCTAATGGACCATAGTTATTGGCACCAACAAGGAAAAATGCAATCAAAGACAAATTGCAAGATTTTTGCGACTTTGAATTCCAGGCTCAATGACACCCAAGTGGAAGTGTTTCGTAAATCCTGTTTTGGCAATTTGTTGGACTGTAGATACATAGGACCCAACCTTCAGCTTACACACCAGGTAAGAGAAGTTAAGCAGCCAAACCTCGATGAAATGTGGTCTGATTTTGGTGGACAATTTGATAGATTTTCAATTAAAGAGTTCTACTTGTTAACCGGTTTACACTGTGTGGGGGCCTGATGATCAGTCAAAGTTAGCATCAAACTACAACAGACTTAAAGATGAATATTTCATACAACACCCAGCTATTTCGATCGATGCACTGCATGAGGTATGGACAAACAAAGACGTTGATCAGTGATTCTGACCTTGTCAACATTGGTATTCTTTATATGTTATCTTCATACATGATTATTGCCAGATACTTGAGGTCAGTCGAGGACTCATTAATGGTGTTGGTTGACTTAGTAGAAAGAGACACTTATGCTTAGGACCAGGAGTTGTAGTACTGTACTCTTCAATCATAAAAGAGTGGGTTACAGAACAAACCATGACCAAAGTTGATGACAAGTTGATGACAAAAAACGCGCTCTTCCGATCTACAGACTTAATGGTTATGTCATTGCATTTCAAGTGTGGATTTATGAAACACCTCCTCTGCTAAATGGACATTTCTGCACTCGTATTGCATATGGTCATCCACGCATATTGAACTAGACTTCTCATGTTCTTGCTGTTAAATGCGACTATAGTCTTGATAAAGACATCTTCAAAAGTCCAAAGGTAAGTAGAAGATTCGTTACTAGTGACAAAACGTTAATTATTGTTTTATCTGTATTATCTTGCTTTTAGGCAACTTAAGACCTATATGTTTTCCTTTAAAATAGATGTCTGCTAGCGAGATTAATGCATCCGCAGAGGAAATGAGCCAACCATATGCATTTGGACTGCTTCAAGACTGTATGCCTAAAGAAGTTTATGGCGGTAAGGATACCCATTCCCAGTAGATGTCTGGATGGCTCTTACTAAGTTATGCAATGCTAAACCTATACCATCAGGCAACAATGAGGAGTCCAAAATGGAAAGAGAGGACTGTCATATTGTTAATTGTGTCTGTGGGAGATTTTTTTTTTTTGAAGTATTTTGTCCTTTTCTTATTGATATTTAGTAATAGAAATCGTTAGTTTTATTTTTCTAATATTTGTTGTACATTAAAATTTTAAATTTCGAAGGAGAGCAA
This sequence comes from Nyctanthes arbor-tristis, assembly GCA_963692815.1. Lineage (NCBI taxonomy): Eukaryota > Viridiplantae > Streptophyta > Magnoliopsida > Lamiales > Oleaceae > Nyctanthes > Nyctanthes arbor-tristis. The sequence goes on along the minus strand of CAVNYN010205005.1, from coordinate 90,870 downwards.
CACAGAAATAAAATTTTAAATTTCGTAGGAGAGCAACACAGAAATTAATTCACTTGTTGAGCAAGAGTCAGGTGCGCCGTGTTTAATTACTAGATAGCAGCTGGTGAATAATCTTTTTTCAGAAACTAAGTTCCCGTCGTCTCCTATTCTAATTACAAGCAGTGACAACAATGATTCCCAGATAATGGGGGTTCAGTTAAAACAGTCTACACAGCTGGTGATAGGAGATGCAAAATCAGCAACCATGAAGAAGTTGGATTTTTCTAGAGATCAGGCCAGGATAATTTGATTTACTCATGTTCGTTAAGTTAGTCATGTAGTTTGTAAAACTCATATTTAAAAAAGAAAAATTCCATGTTGTCATCTGTCAATCGTAAGAACTACACGTTGGAGTAACACCAATTATCATTGAGAGGAATGTAAATTGCCTCGAGGGAGCAGCACATACAAATTGTTCAAGGAGAGCCCACTAAGATGCAAAGGTTGATTACTTGTCTTGATATATTGGAATCAAACTTAAAGAAGATATTTTTAATGTGAAGTTGCACGTGAAGAACTACTACGATTCAACAAATAATGGAAAAGATGGAGAGCAACTTAGAAAAATCTAGGCGGGCAACTTCTGGCGAGAAAAGTCTAAGTATGTCAATGTCAATGTCGAGTTACCGCCCTACAATGTCAAGTACCATGCCGTGCGAACAGTTGGTTGGCAGCATGACATCAAGTAATGAGAAGTCCACGTACTCGTCCGACAAACTCCATTGTCCGTTATAGTAAACCGTCACACCAATGGAAGCAATTTCCTTGTCTTCAAACAAATTACCTACTTACACATACAACCAATAGCAAAGTGCATTAGATGAATGCAGAAAGAGAATAATGAACAATAAAATTTAAGAAGTAATTTATGTAATAAGATGGAAAACCTATTTTGATATATAGTAACATAAAAAGGAAACATAATCAGAAAGTTACATAAAGAAGAATGAGAACAAATTACCAGAAGTTCTAACTCTAATTTCCTCACAAATGCGTGCTATTGCTCTATCTTCCTCCGGTATTTATGCACAAAAATCTAGCAGAGTTAGGAGTTTTCTGGTGGTTGCAAGGTTGAGATGTTCCAATGATGGAACCACTTTTCAAATATATTTTTACTAACAAAGTTTCATCCAGTGATGACGGGGGCACTTTTCAAAATTATTTTTAATGATAATGTTTCAAAATTATTTTTAATGATAATGTTTCACTCGGTGGTGATGGGATGGAAGCAAGTTTCAAATTTATTTTTAAACGTAATGTTTATCCAGATTTCACAAAAATACTAATAGATTTTCAGTAACTAATAGGAGATTTTCTTGGGATAATTCTACTCATTTTATGCGGTGAGAAATTTTGCCTCTTTTTTTTTTTTTTTAATTTCCGAAAAACATGGGGGTGGTATAATTGGAAGGTTTATATGTATAGCTGCAATAAATTAGATAACCAAGTAATTGTACAAACTACCCTTGAAAATCACCTATTTCTCTAAAATCCATTTGAGCTAAAATATATTAGTTTACCTTGGATCATAATATAACAACCCATATTTAAATGAAAATTGGCCTATTAAGTAATCCATTACCATACACAAATTGGACTTTATATAACCCAAAAAAAATCCCATAAGCCCAATTTCCTTATCCCATTGTATCAGGAAAGCAGGACTTCAAAAAAACAACTGCAAAAATCAGCTTTAGCCGTCCTTGGAACCCTAAAATACAAGTCCCAATTTTATCTTTACCGTCACACTATCTCCGCCGTGCTAACCACCAAAAATCAAACATAAGCCATATTTTCACTAAATTCTTGGCTGTACAAGAATGATATGCCTTTTTGTTAATACCTTGTTTGAAGATCTGTTGAGCAATGATAAAGAAATCTGACAATAGCATGGATCTAGAAATCAACAAAGCAAGTGATTACCTTTTCTTAAACGATAAATTTGTCATATTTAACACATTTTAGTATGCAGCCAAAGCTTTGAATGCTATACTTGTTAATAAAAAATAAATGGGTTGCTAAAAAATCATCCTACGAATAAGGGCAATAACATGCATATATCTCATTCATTTTTCAAACATCATAAATAAGAAGCCTACTCCAAATTAACAAACACACATGTACATTTATGATTGATGATTCCATAAATCATATCAATTAACTAATTAACAAATTAATTATAAAATTTAATAGATCAAAAAATATTTTCTTCACTGATATATATATCAGTATATGTTGATAGTATGTGTTATGAATGTCATTAGTAATAATCATTAACAAATGAAATTACAGAAATAGCAGCAGCAATGAAAGTAGAAAGAGCACAGATCATGGAATTGGAAAAAGGCGAGGAGATAATTTGGCACATTCAACATCGGGGGGGGGGGGGGGGGGGGGGGGGGGGGGGGGGGGGGGGGGGGGGGGGGGGGGGGGGGGGGGGGGGGGGG
>CAVNYN010205005.1:0-88220 GCA_963692815.1 Nyctanthes arbor-tristis | reverse complement strand
ATCATGGAATTGGAAAAAGGCGAGGAGATAATTTGGCAAATTAAACATCACCCCCCCCCCCCCCCCAAAAAAAGCACAGGACAAAAAATCCTAATTAAAAATTCAAAAAATCGAGGAGAAAAACAGAAAATTAAGGGTAAAAATAAGGAACGAAAATTATATGTAGAGTTCTTGGGAAGAGTAAACACAGTCACACTCAATACAAATGCTATGGTGTTGCTAAATTGAAATCCACCAGAAGGCCTCTACTTTGATTCGGTGGTGATGGCTCTTTCCTATACGGTTGTGCGATTAAGGTAGTGTGGCGCCTTTGCTAGGCGAATAATGAAGGAACGAGGTCAGTATGGAAGAACGAAGAGGCAATTCCACAGATTTTGGAGAGGCTAGGAAAGAGAGATCTTGGTTTGTTCGGCCAAAATTTGGGTTGGGGATGCACTGGGTCCTTTACAGACGTAATGCCATACGACGCCTCAGCCATGTGTGCTTTTTGGTCCAATCAACCTCCCTACAGTCGAGGATGATACTCTTCACATTTTTCCGGGCATTATTTGGACATAATTTTTCTAAAATGTATTTTTATCCTATGTTTAAACATCTTAATATCTTCAAAATGACAAGATCAGTAATCTGTCCACCCTATTTATTTTTAAAATCTGTCCGATATGACAGCATGTTGATTGAAATTCATCATTCATCTTTATTTGATCTATTTTCTTAATTTATATTCAAATTTAATCTTATAATATTTTTAACACCGCCTGACACAAATTTGTATGTTGAGTAATTTCACAAAATAATGGATACATTGCCATATACATGAATAATTTTATTTATCAAAATGAATAAACTGGCATACATCTATTGGGAAAAAATGTTAACCAGTTACTGCACTAATAGATTTATTTATCAAAGGAATTCTTGTACATTATCTCACTTCACAAAGCATAATTTGCATTAGCATACGAACTCAGAAAATTCTAACGATGTATATACTATTTTTTAGCTCAAATATAGTTTTGAAACTGATGAACTACACACAATTTCCATCACTTGCAGCATATAAGGAAAGCTATGAGGCACAGGATGAGCAGATGGCCAGTAGCAACAATGGTAAGTTCTATATGACAACAATGAATATTTTGAATCATTCACCCCGTAGGCTCACCTAGTGGTAATTATAACCACATACTTTGACTGAAATAAAACATAATTAGATAAGTACTTTTTAAGCTACAGGTAATTCCTGATGCAAGTATATGTACTGGGAAAAAAAAACTCAAGCAGCTACAGAATTAATAGTTTGGATATTAAAAAACTGACCTTTGTCTACCTTAATATCTTTTACTCGTTTGTCAGATATCACACTTAGTAAGCTTTCTCATTAAACATTCAAGCTCTCAGTATTGACAATATAAGCTAACAATATTTGGGAACTTCTGACTAGAGTTTTAAGTGATTAGACTTTCTAAGAGTGTAAAATAGTTGGGTTGAATGGAGTTTATATGAGCAATTGAAGTTGAGACCAATAGAGTAAATTTAGTTTCTCTAGAAATAAAGATCAGTAACCCAACCTGCGATAGAACTACACCCAATAAAAATACAGTCAAATCTTTGGGAATACAGACAGTCACTACTTTTTCTATTGGGAAAAAGTAAAATGTTAGCTGAATTTCGACCTAATTAGCCTCTATCAACAATATAATGATATTTATTCTGCACTCATATGATACATTTAGTTCGTTAATCCAAATAACACCATTGGTTAAATCTTATTTAACACAAATAAGTTCTAACAATATACAGCATGTTATGACTTAACTGTGCTGCACCATTTATCTCTTAATTCTCGTGCATAGTTATTTAGATGCTCAATTTAACACTTCATCAATTTTATAATTCAAGCGTTATATTTTATTGATAATTCTATCATAAATACGCTTGATTATCGCGTTTGTTAAGTTTGGCGCCTTGAATATTTTGTATGCTTATATATATATATATATATATATCAACATGAGCTGAAAACTGTTATATATATATATATTTTTTTTTTATATAATATATTTTTTGCAATTTGTAGTCTGATGTTCACATATTTAGTTATTTCTGTCAAGAATAAATCTCGGACACATCATGACGTGGGCATGTCAACATTAGACATTTATTGAACTATCATTATATTGTGTATCTAGTAGTATTTTATTTTTTTACAATGTGAAAATGTATAATAATAATAATAATAATATGATTAATACCAATTATACTCTTTCTAACCTAGAAAGCCAGTGAGTCCTATCGCCGTGATTCTTTTGTAGTTGAACTAATCAATTAGGGTTAATTTCACAAAAGGCCCCCAACCTTTGGTTAAGAATCAATTATGTCCCCAACTTTCTTTCACTCCCTTGGGTCTCCAACCTTTCGTAAATACACATGAAAGTTCATTTTTTCACTATTCAGTCAATTTTTTAAAAAATAACAATTATACGCTTAGTTTATTAACTTTAAAAATAAAATATTTAAAATAATAAAAAATAAAAAAAAAAGGAAAAAACCCGCCTCTACCCCTAACCACCATTCACCTCCCCTCCCCTCCCTCCAAGAACTGCCGAAAATTCCAGCGGCCAAAATGGAGGTTGAATGCCCCCTCCAATTGCTGCTGGAATTTATGGCGATTCCTGAGGGAAGGGGAGGTGAAGGGTGGGGTAGGGGTGTGGGTGGATTTTTTCTTTTTCTTTTTAAATATTTTATTTTTAAAATTAATAAACTAAGAGTGTAATTATCATTTTTTAAAAAAATTGACCGAATAGTGAAAAAAGGGACTTTTGTGCGTATTTATGACAGGTTGGGGACCTAGGGGACTGAAAAGAGTTCGGGACCCCATCCGTTCTTAACCTAAAGGTTGAGGACCTTTTGTGAAATTAACCAAACCAATTATTAGTATAATAAAATCAGTATATTAGTATATTATTATACTTTTTAAATTGTGTAATAAACTATGTCTAAATATTGTTTTCAAAACGTCCTTATACTAATGCATATTAAAAGTTCTTAAAATATAGTAATAATAGATAGCTAAATAAAATATAAATAAAATTAAGATCGGAAGAGCACACGTCTGATAGGACCTGAATGTAAAAATCAAGTATGAGATGGTCACTTTGCAAATATCAGGTGTTAATCACCCAATTGAAACAAACCGTTACAAATCCTCCTGCAGCTCCCGTTTGTGCCACCAACTGCCACTGATTTGATTTCAACACCACTCTGTTGGAATTAAACGTCGTCGATCTGGTGTCTTAATTAGGAAAAACGACTGCCATCTCAATCACCGCCATTGTCACCGACTCCTTGTCTACTGTCTCTTCGAACCCTTGCTATTTGTTTACAACACAACCATGGCTCCTTTTTATCTCACCTTCAATCTCCCATTCTCACCCTTCAGTGCCTCCATCATGTTCGGACAGACGTGTGCTCTTCCGATCTCCACCGTTGGCGACGACTTTCTACCTCTAGCTGCTGTCGTGAATGACGCACCAAAATTTCAGAATCGTTCCTCAATATTTTCATCATTGCCATTTATTTGATTTAGAAATTGAAAAACCTGTTGATTTGAAAATGAAGAAATTAAATAAATGGTCGATGAATCTTTTGAGCAATTTATTTTTTAGGGTTTCACAGAGGGGTTTTTCGGTAATGCTGAGTCTGGTGGTTATGGTGTTTGTAATATTTTTAGCTAGAACTATGGTGGTTGTGATGTTTTGTGGTGGTGGTTCCAGCAAGTTATAGTATTTATGGCGAGTTGTGGTGGTGTTGTTGTGATCGGCAATGGTGGTAGTGGGTGGTTGGTGGTGTAATGTGGTTGTTGTGATGATTTGTTATAGTTGTTCTGGCACGTTGTTGTATTGTTGTGACTCGATATTTTGGCGAGTTATGTTTATTGTGATTTGGTGTTTTGGTGAGTTGTGTTTGTTGTGATTCGGTTCTTTACTGAGTTGTTTTGATGTGACTCGGTATGTTGGTGCTGTTGTGATCGGCGGTAGTGGTAGTGGGTGGTTGGTGGTGTAATTTGGCTACTGTAACATTTGTTGTGGTTGTTCCGACGAGTTGTCGTGTCTGTTACTGACTCGATGTTTTGGCGAGTTGTATTTATTATGACTCGGTGTTTTGGTGAATTGTGTTTGTTGTGACTCGGTGTTTTTGTGAGTTGTATTTGTTGTATTGTACTATTGTGATATACAATGTAAAAGCACTTGATTTTTCAAAAAAAAAAAAAAAAAACTTAATGCACCTTAATTTTAAAAATTGTGTAAAAAACATTAGTATTTTTCAAGTTATCCCCTAAATATAAGAGTGAATAGAAATTCTAATGCATAACATTGAGTATTAAATAAATCAAAAAATAAAAAATAAAAAACTGAGTGATGGACTTTGTATAAAACTATTTAATGTGGTGGAATATATATATATATATATGTTTTTTTTAAAGAAATGTGGTGGAATATATTAAGAACATAATATAATTAATGTATCTAATTACTCATTTTGAATATAAATAAAAATTGATAGGCCGATACATATTAAGCGGATGAATAAATATAAGAACTAACATTACTCAATTATGATAGCATTTAATAACACCTATCTATTAATTTTTATCATAAAATATCAATTATAATGCTGACGTTTCCACGTAAATATTAAATATTAAGCTTAGTCAAAAGATAAAAAACAACATTCTGCACAGTAAAATGTGAATATTCTAATAGATTTATAGCACGGTTATAGAACGGTTACTTAATATATATATTTTTATTTGATAATAATAAATCAGTAATGAAATTTAATCACTTAACAATTTAATAATATGTTATACAATAGTAAACTTAAATTTACAAATTGTTGTAGGCTCATTTAGAACCAGTGTCACGTCTTCTGCCACCACAAACAAAGACTGGAATTAAAATTCAAAGGATACATGTACAACACCTCCGAGAACAAGGCCCTAAATTCATTAGTGGTCAAAGCCCAATCACCTTCTGAGATTCCAAATCTTAAGGGATCAGCTCCTTTCACATAGTGGTTGAGATGATAGCTGGTGAAAGTTAATTATTCAGACAAGTCAGTCAAAGTCGTCGTACTTGATATTGTACTAGAATATACTTTCACTTTCCTTAGAATGTTCCCTTTGTACTTGTGATGCACTTGGAGAAGCCCTGAAAGTTTGCATAGTGCCACCCTCTCACCAAGGACTATAAATATAGAGGAGGAAGTCTCATTTAAGGGATCCACTTTTTAAGAACAATTTCTCTCTCTAAAAATCCAAAATATATCCAACCTAGGCTTCGGTCTCAAACAGGACCTGAAGTTCAGAACTCAATTTTCTACTCATCCCAAACACTGGGGTCTATACTTTGTTGACTATGACTCAAACATAATTTGATGTCAACAAATTAGCCCAAGAGGAAGGGCCTTACTTGTGAAGAGTTAAGTCCAGCCCCCAGCACTCGAATTCGTTGATTTTACTTGCATTCTCGCTCCATGGCTCAAAATCTGTGTTCCAGAAGTTAGCACATCCTTAGTCACCATGTTGAAATTCCACCATCTTTCCGATGAGGACCTGATGTTGGCACCTCAAGAGCTCATCCTGATCCAGTTATGGTTGCTTTGATGGCAATAATTGAATTTTTATAATGAGAGGTGGAGAGACTCCAAAAAATCCGCCTCTGCCAGCACATTAGGCCTTAATGCAGCCGCAACCGCTAGCACACCAAGCCTCAATGCCACCTCTAGCAGAGAAAGAAGTGCAAGCTGCTAAGTGACACTCAGAAAGAAGGCCTCCATCGGTACATTAGGCCTAGATACGGCTACAAACCGCTAGCATGCTGAGCCTCAGCGCCACTCTTGGTGGGGGAAGAAGTCGTGCAATCTGCATAGTGACATTTACAAAGAAGGCCAAGTGTTAGACAGTCACTCAGCTTTACCACTGAAGGCTCCCACAACTCCACAGGCTAAAATAGGCGATCTGAACCTCGAAGATCAATGCCAAGGCATGCAGGTAGTGTCTTTAGCTGGCTAGGTTCTGATGGATCGTCAAGGACCATAAGTGTATCAAGACAAACTCAACACCGCTCAGAGAGAGCAATAAATGTAGAATCTGAGAGAAACCCTTTGGGAACAGAAAGAAGTGATGTATACAATACTTCTTTGCATCTCAACCCCCTACCAACTCCTAACGTCCCAACTCCTGTGGTACCTACACTTGAACAAGTCGAATTGGAACAATTGAATAAGTGTTTAGCAGACTTGAAGAACAAGTAGAAAGTAGATGTTGAATACTCTTCTTTTTCAGATTCACCATCTACTCTACACATCTTGGCTGAGTGGTGGACTGAAAAAGTCAAAATCCCACACATGCTAAATTATGATGGTACGACTGGTCCAGTGGTGTAGTTGGACAAATATGTAGCTTGGATAGAGCTTCAAGGATCAAGCGACGCAATGTGCAAAAGTTTCTCATTGACCTGGGGGATAGAGTGCTCAGACGGTTATGCAACTTTCTAGTGGGTTCCGTTTTGAGTTAGAAGGTCCTTTCTACTCAATTCCTCTCAAGTTTCATGGGATCTAGAATCTAACCCACTCGAAAGGAAAGACCTGTGTTTACCAAGCAAGGAAAATTTGAGTCCCTAAAAAGTTACGTAGATCGGTTCAACAAGCAAACGATAGATACGAACTGGGGCTGAGATGATGCTCTTTTTATTAGAAGCAATTTCGGGGCTATATCCAGAGACTTGATTTTGGTGGTCAGTCCAAGAAGATGGACCCAACACTTCCCATGAATTCTTAACAAGGGCTCAGAAGTACGTGGGTGCTGAAGAAGTAAGATTCTCTAATCCTGAAGAGAAAACAAGGAAGGGGCTAAAAAGAGGGGTAAGGACCGGGAACACATCAAGGGTCAGTGTGACAAAAGGCAAGATTCGAGGTCCTACGAGCGTTTTAGGCCTTACCAACCCCCTCAGGAATATCAAATGGCAAATCAATTATTGAGCACTACTCCTAAAATGATATTTCTCACTTCAAAGGATAACGGTTTATTCTCAAAACCAAAACCTTTGAGGAAACACTCATCACAACTGGACCAATCTAAATACTATAAGTACCACAACTCAGCTAGTCATAAGACAGACAACTGTTGGGACCTAAAAAGGGAAATTCAGAAGTTGATTGAATGCGGACACCCACAAGAGTATGTCGCAAACCTAAGGGCTAAAAGAGTTCAACAACCTCAACAAGTAAGACAAGCCCAACGATCTACGGTGAAAATTCCACTGGCTGATATGCATATCACAGTCATAGGTAACCAAAAGTATGAAGGGTCTATGAGGCAAGGGCGTAGCTAGGCTAGAGATGCCTACAATAGCTATCATGTGTGCACTGCCAATGACCCATCTCAGGAAAATGCTAATTGCTTTAGCTTTAGTGAAATAGAAGGCATTCTCCAGCCTCATGATAACGCCCTAGTAATCACAATACCTGTATTTGGAGTTAGAATTCACCAGACTCTTTTTGACAATGAAAGTTCCGTTAATGTGCACTTTTGGGACACCTACTTGAAGATGGAATTGGAAGAGTGATACCTGAGGCCTTACCCTTGGAAAATCCATGGTTTTACTGATGACTATGTCTATCCTAAGGCCGTAATCTCGTTGATGGTGGAGCTAGGAAAGCCACCATGTATGAGGTGGACTATAGCTGATTTTATGGTAATCAATGTTAAGTAAAATTACAACGCCATTCTAGGAAGGCTAATTTTATATGAGCTCAAGGCCACAACCTCCATATATCACTATGTGCTCAAGTTTTCAATGGACAATGGCACCACTGTTACCCGAAGGGATCAGAGGTAAGCCCCAGAGTGTAATATCATTGACATGCCTAGTCGAGTGAATGTCATTCAGGAGGCGACCGAGAAATTCAATGAGAAAGCTGAAGAGCTTCAGAGTTTAGATCCCATAATGGATCAAAATGAACCAAGAGCAGGGCCTGTGGAAGAGCTAGTGATTATCCAAGTGGATGAAAATCTACCAGAAGTTCAGCTCTGAATTGTGAAAGATCTGAAAGAGCCAGTGAAATCTTAGTTGATTAGTTTTCTGAAGCATAAATTAGATGCATTTGCAAGGATTGATGACGATATGGAAGGGATATCACGAGAACACGCCTGTCATTTGCTCAATATAGACCCAAACCACAAGCCCAAAAAAGAGAAGTGGAGACCATTTAATGGTGAAAAGCATGAAGCCTTAGCCAAAGAAGTAATTGATAGATAGTTATTTGTTGTATTTAAAACCCATAAATGTGTTGTTAATTATTTGATATTGTGTTAAAAAAGTTCAAATTTAGGCTTAAGTTGGCGAATTATAGGTAAAATCCAAGAGGAAATCAAAGTGGGCAAATTTGGATCAATTGAGCACGAGTTACAAAGTTTGGGGCCAAAATGTATGAAATAGAAAGTTGAAGGATGAAAAAGTGAGCACTGGATGGAATGCGGCCCCATGACTCGGCCATGCGACCACATGCATAGACAGAACATGGGTAGAACATTCATGCGGCCTTGGTGAGGCAATCTTTGCAGCTGCCTGCGCGAAGGAAAAACACAGAGGAATCGATCTGCCATCATGTCTAATACATGCGGTCGAATGACACGAAAGCAAAAACTAGAATGTGTAAAATGCTCTATGCGGACACACAAGTCCAACCATGTGCTTGCATGATGGTAACAGAATCTCAGCTGAAGAGTCCATGCGGCCGCATGGATGCCTCCTACGTATAAATTTCGCAAATTTTCATATTTTCCTATTTTAACTAGAATTCTTTTTATGGCAAACCTTATGCACAATTTTTACCTTTTTCTTAGGTTTTCTTGGACCATATAAAAGGGGTCTAGCCTAGCATTCAAAGAGAGAATATATTACTTAGTTTCTTGGAGATTTTTATTTTCGGTTTTTGAGTTGAAGTTTTGGATCGAAGAATATTGGTGCAATAGTCCTTTATCTCAAGCTTTATTCATCAAAACCCAGTGATGGATTCTTTTCTTGGGACAATCGATGTAGCGCTATTGTGAACCCTATTTTGTTTGTTGATTCAATGCCTAAGATCAATTTCTTGTTAACTCTTTATCATTATTTTGTATGGCTTTCACTTATTTGGCGTGCGAATTTGTGAATGTTTATTGGTTTGTACTGAACTCGAGAGAGGAATACATAAATTAGATTAGGCGATAAACGACATTAATTTAGATAAGACAAAGAGATTTGCTTGTGGTTAGTACGATCACGAGAATTGAACTTTGGGGATATTTGCATGAGTTCTTGTTATTTAATGTAATTAAGAGAGTTGTTAACGCGCTCACTTAGATATAAGTGACGGAGCCTAATTGAGTAGGATTAACTAGGATTGGTTTTTGTTGAATCAAGGAATGTGTAACTAGGGGAATCAATGGTGGTGAAGTTGTGAGTCGTAAGTTCACATAAATCTTGAAAGAAATTCTCTAAGATAATTTATTTTTCTTAATTTGTTTAACCTTTGCTTTTATTTATTTATTCACTTTTTAACAAGACAAACTTCAAAGTTATCATTGTTTCAACTAGAGCTTGAATTGAATATTCAGTACTTGAATCTTTCCTCATGGGAGCGATCATCCAGACTCATTGTCCACTTTATTACTTTTTCAGCCCATACACTTGCGGATTTCACAATGTATTTTACATGAACAAGTTTTTGGCACCGTTACCGGGGACTGAATTTGATATTGATATTATTCAATTTTGTTTTAGCTTGAAACTTTATTTTTCTTTTGCAGATTTGCATGCGTAGGGGTGAAACAAAAGACACACAACCATATGACCCGAAAATAGAACAAACTTTTAAAGCTAGATGCAGACAGTAGAAGTTTATGAGGAAGATGGCTAAAATAGTCGATGGTACTAATAATGATCCAGCTAACAATAATCTAGCTGGTAATAATCCATCTGTTCAGGAACTAGCAGCGAACATAAAGAAGCCATTGAGAGAGTACATCGTGCCAACCGTGGGAAACTACATGACTTGCTTAGTTCCACTGGCTATAACTGCTGCAAATTATGAAATTAAGTCGGGGACTATTCAATTGGTTCAACAGACAGTTCAGTTCAACGGTTTGCTAGAGAAGATCTGAATGAAAATCTGAGGAAATATAAGGAAATGTGTGGGATGTTCAAAATGAATGGAGTACGAGCTGAGGCAATTAAGATGAAGTTATTCTCTTTCTTTTTGAGTGGGTAAAGCTAAAACTTGGTTTTAATCATTGCCACCAAATTCAATCACTACCTGGACGAGTCTGATGTAGAAATTCATGAATAAATTCTTTCTGCTGGGTAGAGTTTTGAAAATCAAAAGGGAGATCACTTTGTTCAGTCAGAATTAGGGGAAAGGATATTTGAGGCATGGGAAAGATGTAATGAGGTGTTGAGAAGATGCCCAAATCATGGAATTCTGAATTGGCTCATTGTGCAAACTTTCTAGAATGTTTGACTGATGAGAACAAGAGACATGTAGCTTTAGCAGGTGGAGGTTTACTTATGGATAAGACTTATGAAGAGGCAGCTAAAATTTTTGAAAAGATGGCAGCTAATAGCTACCAATAGAACGATGTCTTGAGCTGGAGTTCATAAAGTAGATGCATTCACATCTCTATCTACACAACCACAGCTTTGCAAAGAAAGTTGACAGTCTTGAAAAGCCATTGCTTAATATGGTTTAGTCTTCAACCATATGTGACATATGTTATGCAAATCATGCTACTACTGCTTGCCCAATTGCTCCTGTAAACACACCTGAGGATGAGCAAGTAATGTTCGTTGGAAATTATCAGATGCTGCAAACAGGGCCATATGCTCAAACTTGTAACCCAAGATGGCGTAATCACCCTAATTTTTCATGGAGAGATAACCGACAAGTAGTTGGACCACTAGGTTTAGATCAACAACAGGAAAGGAAGAGTCAATTGGGAGAGATGTTCAGCAAATATATGGAGGCAAATAATCAATTCATGTAAAAAACTGAGCATACTCGTCAGATAAATAATTTCCATCACAACTGATAAAACGCAGCTGTAAAAAATTTTGGAGAATCAAATAAGCCAAATGGATTTGGCTATGGTAGGAAGAGCACTGGGCACTTTGCTTAATAACACCGAAACAAATCCTAGAGAGCAGTTTCATGCCATCACAACTAAAAGTGGGTTACAATTGCTAGAAATTAAGGTTGAAAGGCCAGTCATGAAGAAAAACTTGGTGCCAAAAGATGTTAAACAATATAAACAAAAGAAGGGACCCATTGAAAAGGATAAAGTAGAGAGACATGAAAAAGTAGATAGACCAGCAGTAAAAGCCTATGTGCCTCCAATTTCATATCCTCGAAGGCTTATGAAGCACAAGTTGGATAAGTAGTACTTGAAATTTCTTGATGTATTGAAACAGCTGCACATAAACATCCCATTTGTAGAAGCTCTAGCACAGATGCCAAAATACTTCAAGTTCTTGAAGAAAATTCTTTCTAACAAGAAAAAGTTGGAGGATTTCGAGAATGTACCTTTAACAGAGAAGTGTAGTGCAATAGCACAAAATAAATTACCTCTAAAATTGGAGGATCTGGGGAGTTTCAAAATATCTTACATTATTGGATAGTTTAATTTTGATAATGTATTATGTGATCTTGGTACAAGTATTAATCTTATGCCTTTATTTGTCTATTGGAAATTAAATTTAAGAGATGCAAAAGCTATAAATGTCTCACTGTAACTGGCAAATAGGTCCACAAAGTACCCACATGAGGTGGTTGAGGATGTGCTCATCAAAGTAGGCAAATTCATATTTCCGGTGGACTTTCTTATCTTGGACATTGAAGAGGAACGAAATTTGCCTTTGATCTTGGGCCGACCATTCATAGCTACTAGTTGAGCTTTAATTGATGTTGAAAAAGGAGAGCTCATCTTGAGGGTTGAAGAAGAATAGGACACTTCTAATGTCTTTGTGCCAATTGAATAACCATCCAATCAGTAAGAGGTATATCGAATCGAACATATTACTGGTAAAGTGGATCATAAAAAACAATTGGAGGAAAATTCGATTGTAGAAAGTGAAGTTAAAGGCAAAAAGAATAAGAAGGTCTGGGTTTGGATGTGGAAAACAAAAGAGGTTCATCTTCTTGATAGCATGCAAATCAGAGGCATTACAGTCTCACACAAGTCACCCTAATTTCTGACACAGTGAAGCTCGGGACTATAAACAAGCACTTGGTGGGAGGCAGCCCACCCGATAATTTCGTTCCTTTATTTTCCTGCACTTTATTTTAATGCCTTAGGAGTATAACAAATTTAAGTTTAGGATGTTCGGATTACAATTTTAATTTTGTGTTTTTCTTAAATTTTACCCACTATCTCAAAAAAAAAAAAAAAAAGAATTCCAAAACAAACCCAGAACCAGCCCCCATGCAGACACACAACACACTCACACACACACCCTAAATTCTTCCCTGGTCCTTGCTACTTCTTTTCTGTTTCTTCACACTTTACCCAACATGAACCAACGAACACCCCAATTTGGCACTAGGATTCAACAATTACAGCTAGCTCAGAAGCTCTAGTCTTGATTTTAATTGGATTGAGCTCGTTTTTCTTGCTTGAATTCAGCCGAGTCTCTAGGTAAGTCCTGTGACCTATTCTATGAATTTCTGGTTGATCGTTGCTTGCATTGGGATAATTCTTGATGATATGATGATCAACGTATGCCAAATTAGTTATGCAACTCAATTTTTAGTGTTAATTTCAGCTCCAAAGCACCCCTTCCACCTTACTGCCGAGCTTGCTGCTTGATTTTTCTTGGGGCCTTTCACTTGTCATCTTTCGTGTTTTCTTCATGTTTTGCACTTATTTTAGATGCTGGGATAGGATTTTATCCCTTGGATGTTTGAATGGTTGGTATGATACAAGAAATTAGCTCCCAAAGTACCTCAAAAAACTGCCTTTTATATGTTCGATAGAATGCTTGAATGAACTTTTGTCGATTCAATTACATTGAATTCTTGTCGAGTTAGTTTGCACATATTATGGAATATCTTGGGTGTTGTGAAGCATCAATTGGACCTTTGCATCATGAAGAGTGATCATTATTTACTTTAAAAAAGAGAAACAAAAAGGTTGTTTTCAAAGGGATGGTACAGAATGACAGTATCATTGGAGTAGATACACAAATTACTTTAAATATAAAAATCCGAGTAGGCGGGTTCGTCTGAGTGGAAAGAAAAAAAAAGAATTGAAGTAAAAATCTGTTCCAGAGATATCCATTTTCCCAGGGAGGCTGATAAGATATCTCCGCATAGCGGCGTTTTGATACCGCCAAGAATACGAAAACAAAATTCCAAGGAATCAACAAAATGGAAAAATTGGATCTATGTTCAACAGATCACACCTAGTAAGAAAAAGTTTTTGTTTTGGTTTGACCTGTCTTCACATATGAAATAACGGACGGTATAAATTTAGCAACGTTTTTCCCCCAGATCTGTTGTAAGAAAGAGATAATGTGCAACTTCAAGTTGTCAATTATATCCTTTATGGAAATGGAAAACCAACTCAAGGAATTTCTAATATAGATATTCAATTAGTTCAGACTTGTTGAGTAATGAATTGGGACCAAGACAAAAAAGTTCTTCTAGTGGAGAAGCCCGTGCTTCTTTGTTGAAATAAGGACAAATGGTTTGATTTGACATTTCCTAAGAATCGACTTAGTGAAATCCCCTATTTCATATATTGGAAAAAGGAATGATCTGTCAGGTTCAAGATTGCTCTCTGATAATAGATCAGATTGCACCAATATCAACCCGTTTTCTTCCATTTATTCCAAGGCACAGCCACTACCCTCTAGCTTCGGCTCACTCTCGTTTAGCTTAAACGATCTCCAAATGTTATGAAATTTTGTGTAAGCTAGACCAAGAGTGGACTATGAATACCCAAAAGATAGCTTGGTAAAAGCCGTCTCATGCACATGATATACATTGTTTAAATCGCCACTGCATAGTTGGTCCCCTCCCTATTTGGCCTATTTCAACTACGTTTGGTATGAAATTTGAGTATGATGCAATATATATTGTATAGTTTCATATGTCTAAAGATGGCTCAGTAAAAGTTGTCAGGTTGAGGAAGTTGTTTGGTGTGGAAATATGGCTGCTTTCTACTTAAATTACCCTCATATGTTGTTTGGTTTTCCTAAGTCATTGTATCAATTCGTGCTTTAATGTGTTTTATGCTGGCTAAGTGTTCCTCTTATATCTTTATAGATTGAATTTGTTTGGTAAGAATTAAATGGCTTCCAAAAGAAAAGGAAAACAAGTTGCAGCACAAAAAGACGATCCTCGGGGCTAGACGGGATTATATCAAGGAGAGAAGGGTAATTTTGTGGGACTTCCAGGATACAAGCCTAGGAAACGTGATTGAAACATGTGGTTGGACGAAGTATGTCACGGAACTTTCAAGGGAAATTTGAAAATAGTCCAAGATTTCTACAAGAATTTCAATATAGAAACTGCAAGGACAAGAAGAGAAAATCAAACGAAAGTGCCCGGTGCTTAGATCAAATTTGCCCCCAAAGTCATCAAGGAATACTAGGGATTGGACAGCTCTAATGCGATCCTGCTGGAGGAGTCTAGCTTTTCCTGCAGTGATGATGATCTTGCTCATTTTCTATATGGGACGGGACCATCTACAGAGTCTAAGGTGCAATGAGTCTATCACAATAGAGATTTGTGTGACGATGCGCCACTTTGTTGCCTCGAATGTCAGGCCGACCTCTAAAAAGACCACGGTCAATTCTACTTGAGTCCGATTGTTATACCATTTGTGGCTCGGATACAAGTTTGACTTAGGAGAGCATATATGTAATTACTGGCATATGCATCACTGTTAGGATACGGTCTATTCTGACTGATGAAACTCTTACTGACCACGACCCCCTTTGCAAAGTGTCATGGGAAAACTCGACCAAGCAACTGGCAAAGAAGCCTTGGACAGTAGCACAAGCAACAAATGTGCCCACATTTGGCCCTGGGGAGGCCAACGAACCTGCATATGAGCCTGAGCCAACAGTTGCCACTTCGAGCCAATCTAATACATTTGAGCAGCAGGTCTTAGAGTATTTCCAGACCCTTGGTACTCAAATCTCAGAGCTGCGGAAAAATCAGAGGAGGCTTGAGGACTTGGTTCGACAACTCCTGACAGCATCATCCCTTACGGCTGGCATTCAGACCAGCCATATAGGTCCTACTCCATCAGCCCTATTAGGCCACGATCCAGACTCATGATCAGCCATACCCCTAGGGAGTTTCTAAATCTTTACTCCTTATTTTCGCTATTTTGGCTTCACATTAGGGACAATGTAGAAAATAAGTATGGAGGTGATTAATTGTGTTTATTCTATTTGGCTGATGTATATTTTTGCTATCTCTTTGTCTATATTGTAAACATGCAATGTTGTCAAAGTGAAACTGTGTAGTTCGATCGTATTGTTCGTCCTGTGATGTCTTTTATGTTTAGTGGTTTATACGATAAGTAAAATCGAAAAAATTGTAGTTGAAAATTTTTTTGATATATGTGTTAGCTTTTGTGTTCAAAAAAGAAGAGGAAAAAATGTTATGTATAGTGTTTTGTGAACATGTGAAAGAGCAGCTCATGATCTTGAAGTATTGGATTTTACGGATGTATTGCTTGGCTGGAATTAGGATCTTAGACAATGCAAGAAAATTAAAGAAAATAGTAAAACTGGAGAGCTAGATTAGTGATGTTGGTCTAGAGAGACACATAACATAATTGAACTAGTGAACTCACACCGTCTATTTATTCACTTTGCTTGGAATTGGTTATGACTGGATTCGGTTCACAAATTTAACCTGGTAAGATTTTTTAGCCTTAGACTAACATATCTTATTCAGTCTCACTTTCTTTGTTCTTGTGTGATATTCTTACATGGGTTTTTGTCTCTAGAACTTGCTTTATTTCCCTCTGAGGCTGCATTGCTATGTGCATGACATGAGTATGATTGAGGCATTCTTTCTTGATTAACCACTTTAGCCAAAAAGCATACCTTATCAGTTAATTATGTTTTGCATAACCCTTTGGAGCTTTATAGCCCATTCTTCTTTCTTTGCACCCCTTAATACTAGTCTTGAGATGAAAATAATGTATATCCTTACCTTGCCAATGGACTATTGGATTGCTGATTGATTTTGTTGCATGGGGTGGAGAAGAAGTAAGTGTATGGGAGTGTTTGCACTTATGAGGTTGTGATAAAAAAAAGGTGAGGAAGCCAAATTGACAATATCTGGGCTGGTGTGGTTTGATCTTACAAAGATGGAAGAGTGAAAAGGAAATGATAATGATCAGTGAAAATGAGTTGATAAGAAAAGGAGAAAAAAAGAAAAAAAATAAGAACTACGAAGTAAGAAACAGAGAGAGAAAGGATAGGGAAGAGCAATAGTGAATAATAGAAAGAGATGATAAAAAAACAAGACGACGAAAAAAATGAAAAAAATAAAGAAGAGGAATCGGTCAAAGAAGTTTAGATGCAGGGTTGACGGTTGTTGAAATAGAGGCATGAATAATCTTCAGAGGTTGGGACATGTTATTGTATGGGTGATGCGAGCTAAGTAAAGGATGAAGGGAGCAGTGGTTTCATGAGATGAATGTGCTTAAATGTTACAAATTTGTGTTCCATTAGTTCCAACGGTTTATTAGACTCACTTCCCAAATTTTCCAACTTTAACCCTTAGCCCTATTACAACACTTAAAAGACCTTATGATTTGTGCCATGCATGTGCACCTAAGTGAAGGAAAATGAGAAGTTTTGCAAGCCTATGGTGTGCTCTTCCGATCTATCGAATTTTGAGTAGAAACAGTTAGCCTTTAAACACTTGAGCGAAGAGTGAACTTATCTGTGAGGCTCGGCCTATCAAGGTTATGCCATTTCATGTACAAGCTTTGTTTTATGATTCTAATGGCTGCCCGATGGCATTTGTTCATGATATATATATTTTATGAGTTTTAAAGGATTAACCAGTACTTGAGAGAAAAACAGAATGAAAAAGTAAGCACTGGATGGCATGCGGTTGCATGGACAAACAGAACATGGGCAAAATGTTCATGTAGCCTCGGTATGGCCATATGTACGGCTGCTTGCGTGAAGGAAAAACATGGAAGAATCGATGTGCCCACATGTCACGAAAGCAGAAACCAGAATGTGCAGAACACTCTATGCAGGCGCACAAGTCCAACCATGTGCCCGCGTGATGGAAGCAGAATCGCGGTTGAAGAGTCCATGCAGCCGCATGGTGCAAATTTCGCGAATTTTTGTATTTTCCTATTTTAACTAGAATTCTTTAAATGGCAAACCTTATGCACATTTTTTTACCTTTTTCTTAGGTTTTATTGGACCATAAAGAAGGGATCTAGCCTAGCATTCAAAAAGAGAATATATTACTTACTTTCTTGGAGATTTTTATTTTCAGTTTTTGAGTTGAAGTTTTGGATCGAAGAATATTGGTGCAATAATTCTTTATCTCCAGCTTTATTCATCAAAATCCGGTGATGGATTCTTACTCTCTTGTACATAATTTTATCAATGCTATGAGTAGTTAAGCTTCTTTTCTTGGGGCGAATGATGTAGCATCATTGTGAACCCTAGTTTGTTTGTTGATTCAATGCCTAAGATTGGTTTATAGTTAATTCTTTATCGTTGTTTTGTATGGATTTTACTTATTTGGCGCATGAATTTGTGAATGTTTACTGGTTTGTGTTGAACTCGAAAGAGGAATACATGAATTTGATTAGGCGATAAAGGACATTAATTTAGAGAAGATAAAGAGATTTGCTTGTGGTTAGTGCGATCACATCAATTGGACTTCGCGGATATCTACATGAGTTCTTGCTGTGTAACACACTAAAGAGGATTGTTAATGCGCTCACTTAGAAATAGATGAGGGGGCCTAATTGAGTAGGATTAACTAACTTTGAGAGGGGTAGTTGATTAGTTACGTGAACTCGATCGTTAACTAGGATTCATTTTTGTTGAATCAATGAATAAGTAACTAAGGGAATCAATGGTGGTAAAGTTGTGAGCTCCAAGTTCATATAAATCTTTAAAGAAATTCTCTAAAATAATTTATTTTTCTTAATCTGTTTAATCTTTGCTTTTATTTATTTATTCACTATTTAACAAAACAAACTTTAAAGTTACAATTGTTTCAACTAGAGCGTGAATTGAATATTTAGTTCTTGAATCTTTCCTTGTGGGAGTGATTACTGGACTCATTGTCCACTTTATTATTTGTTCGACCTGTACACTTGCAGATTTCACACACATATTTTTATGAACAGTAATCAAACTACTTGGAAACCAATTCATCAGAGAGTTAAAGAACCCAAAGTGGGTTGCAAACCTGGTGTTGGTGAAAAAGAGTAATGGAACTTGGTGATTATGTATCAACTTCGCAGATCTCAACAGGGTGTGCCCAAATGATAGTTTTCCACTTTCCAGGATTGATCAACTTGGTGATGCCACTGCTGGCCATGAATTACTTAGTTTTATGGATGCATACTCAGGGTATAACCAAATCTCAATGTCTAAGGCTCGTCAACAAAATGTTCGCTAAACAGATAGGTAAGACAATGGAAGTTTATGTCGACAATATGTTGGTAATATCCAGCATCTGGAAGAGATGTTTGCAATCTTTAGACAATACTGAATGAAACTGAACCCCATAAAAGTGCTTATTTGGAGAGACTTCGGGCAAGTTCCTCGGCTATATGGTTAATCAAAGAGGTATTGAGGCTAATCCCGCTAAGATCCAAGCCCTGGTTGATATGCTAGCCCCGACAAATGTCAAAGGGGTACAAAGCTTACTTGGGAGAATCGTAGCCCTCAACTTATTTGTGTCTAAATCGATGGGAAAGTGCAAGCCCTTTTTTGATGCTTTGAAGACTGGTAAAGACTTCAAATGGATAGAAATATACTAAAAAGCTTCGAGGACTTAAAGACTCAGTTGGCCTGGCTACCATTACTCTCCAAACCTATTTCTAGAGAGTCACTTTCACTTTATTTGGCCATATCAGAAGCTGCGGTCAGCTCTGTTCTAGTGAGAACTGAAGATGGAGTTCAGAAGCCAGTCCACTATGTTAGCCAAGCTTTAAAGGATGCTGAGCTTAGATTATCCTGCTATTGAAAAAATGGCTTACGCCTTAAATTAGTCCTCACGCAAGTTGAGACCATATATTTTAGAGCATTAAATTGAAGTGCTGATGAACCTTGCTTTGAGACAATCTCTCCAAAAGCCCGATACCTTTGGCCGACTGATGAAATGGTCAATGGAGCTAAGATAGTTTGACATTGCCTATAAACTGAGAACAACAGTTAAAAGTCAAGCCCTGGTAGATTTCATAGTTGGTCAACTGCAGAGGCTTGTTCAGGAGCCGGTGTGGTACTGATCAGCCCCAAGAAGAAGCACTACTACTAGTGACATAGATTCGCATTCTCCACTATGAACAATGAGGCTGAGTATGATATGCTTCTGGCAGGACTAAAAATGGCTAAGTCAATAGGAATTTCGAAGTTAGTGATCAATAGTGACTCACAATTGATAGTCAACCAGGTCAATGGAATGTATTAGACAAAGGATGAGAAGATGTATGCTTAATATAAAATTGTGAAGTCAGAACTGGCAAAGTTCACAAGTGCTAAAGTAATACAAATTTCAAGGTTCAAAAATAGCCAAGCGATGCTCTTACACAACTAGCAACTAGTGAGGGTGCTAAAGAACTCAAAAGTATAGCATTGGCAAAGTTGATAGCAAAGCCTTCCAGGAAACAAAAGTGATGATCATGGCTTTGGACTCAAAGCCAAGTTGGAAGGATAAAATTCTCCAACACTTGAAAGATGGGTCATTACCTAAAACCGTGAGCAAGCAAGAAAATTGAGGATCAAGACCACGAGGTATAAAAAGGTTACTCACAGCCACTACTGCAGTGCCTGAGTTAGGAGGAAGCTAACTATGCTATGAGAGAAGTTGGTGAAGGTATATGTGGTAATCATACTAGAGGCCAGGCTCTAGCAGCAAAATTTCTTCGTCAAGGTTATTTTTGGCAAAGTTTAAAAGAGGATGCAATTGAGTTTGTTAAAAAGTGTGACAAGTGTCAACGTTAGGTGTTGGAATCCTGGCCGTTTGCAAAGTGAGGGATAGACTTGATTAGACCATTCCCAAAAGGCATAGGATCCACCATGTATGCGATAGTCGCCATTGACTATTTCACAAAGTGGGCTAAGGCAGAACCCCTAGCCATGATAACTAAAAAGAAGACAACTGAGTTCATTTAGAAGCTTATTGTTTGTCATTTTGTCATTCCACATGCAATTGTAACTGACAGTGGCAAACAATTTGACAATGTCAAGCTTAGGGTAGTATATGAGGAACTGAAGATCAAGAAGTATTACTCCACTCTAGATCATACACAGGCTGATGTCCAAGTAGGGATGGTGAATAAGATAATCAAGCATACACTCAAGGCCAAACTTGACGAGTTGAAGGGGGCTCCGGCTGAAGAGTCATATAGAACCACTTACAGACACAAGCACTATTGAGACATCTTTTTCTCTGGCATTTAGAACTGAAGTGATAATCCCCGTGGAGATAGGTCTCCCATCCTATAGGGTCCAACATCATGAGAAAAAGCATAGTGAGGAGGCCCTGAGAATAGAGCTTGATTTGGCTGAGGAAAAAAGGATACTGTTAGACTTGAAAATTTTGACGTATAAGCATAGAAGTGCCAGATATTATGCACCAAGGTCTAAGGCAGGAAATTCTAGAAAGAGGACCTTGTGCTGAGATGGATATTTCCCACAACGAAAGAATCAACACATGGATCACTAGGGCCCAATTGTGATGGACTTTATCAAATAGCCAAGACTTTATCCAATGGAGCCTATGAGTTGGAGACAGTCAATGGAAGACCACTGCTTCATCCATAAAATTCAGAGCATTTGAAAGAATATTTCCAGTAGCTGGGAAGGCGGCCACGCACTAAGCAACTAGATGAGGGTTTTATTCTAGTATCTACTCAATTTAATGGTTAAGTCCTAAACAATTTATGCTCTACTTCGATGGCCAAGTCCTAAAGAATTTCTGCTCTAGTTTGATGGTAAACACTTTTTAAGTGATTGAAATTACAACTTTCTGCCTTACTTGGAGATTTACTTACCTTGGAAATTAGGATCTGAATGGAAGTCTCTATTTTACTTTGAAATCAAGTGCTGAGCAAAAAGGGATTGTAAATGCTACCTTCTAATTTTCTACTTAAATGAAATGAAGTCATTTTCTAGAATTGGTGACCCAATTATTCAATAAAGTCAAAAATAAAGAGCCTAAGCTATAGCAAGACTCCACTAGGAAGAATATGGAAGAACCAAGTCTTTCGGCTCCAAGTAGAGCACCAGTCCGCATTAAGGGACCTAAAAGGTTCCCAAGGACTTAAATGGGCTGGAGTCCTGAGGATGCTCATGCCCTCAGAATTTCTAGCGCCTTTGGTCCCAAGATCTAGTTCAGCCATGAGCCAACTCGGTAAGTGACCAAGGCCAAGGAAGATATAAAAAGAGCTGGATATTGTCTGGTCTTGCAAATGCCCATTCCCCTTCATATCATTTAAGTGGGGGTGAGCACTCTATGTTGAAAGCATAACCTTACACATATAGCACATGGAATAAAAGGCTATCTAAATAAAAATGAGTTATCCCATTATTTGAAGTTATAAGTCACTACATACATTCTAGTACTGGACAAAAACAATCCACATGGCCTCAAAAGCTAATTGGTCTATTGGGATGATAACACTAGTACAAGGCAAAAGTCATTATATTCATTTGAATACTAAGCTAAAGCAGTCTATCCAACTTGATGGAAGGCGATGACTTCGATACTACCGAAGGCAAAATAGCGTGGGCGACAAAAGTAATGAAATCTCAATCTTGGATCTCTATAGAAGCAGGAAGAGGATCTGGAACTGGAACTGAACCTCTCTCTCAAGCCCTGCTCAATGGCTCAATTGGAGCAACATTAAACTTCGGGATCCCAACCTTGATTGTTGCTTCTGCTTGATGTAATGACCCAAAATTTTTGACAAGTTTTATACTAAATTCTTGAAAATTTATGATATTTATTTTTACAGAATAAAATGTATTTTGGGAATATGTGTGTGTAAAAAAATAAAATTATGATTAAGTACTTGAGGTTCAGTATGCACTCAGTATAAAAGTTTTGAGGTGAAAATAAATATCAACAAAGTACTGGGGCTATTTTGTAATTAAATGTGTAGGGGTTAACCGTAAAAGCTATATGGCCTTCCCCCTCTCTGAAGGGCAAAACATCTTGAGGCATTGAGTAATGAAACGTGGTTTTACCCTCACCCGAGGTCTAGCTCCAATCTAACAGTTGTTATTCCTCCCACTTTTCTATAAATAGTCCTCAATAGCTGAAAATGGAGCCAATAGCATCTAAAGAGGTAAGTCAAATACTCCTCAGCTGTAGTGCATTCAAGTATTGGTAGTACTATTGAAGTGCTTTCAAGGGCTATAGGTTTATTAGGAAGTGCCCGTAGTGCTTGAGAAGCACTAAGGTAGTCCTTTGGAAGTACTTTAGAAATACTATCGTAGTACTTTGGAAGTACTTTAGTACTATGAGTATAGTGTTGTACTGCTGCTGAAGTACTGTGAATATAATTCTTTGAGAGCGTACTACAATGGTACTTTGGAAGAGCTTCGAAGGCACTGTAAATATAGTACTGTGGAAGTACTCTGGAAGAACTTTGGTAGGAATTATGAAAACAGTGCTATTGCACTCTTAAAATAGATAAGTATAATTTTCTTCTACAAATTAACACTTTCACTGATACCGGTAGTAGGTGAGTGGAGCTAATGTATTTCAAAACAAAAATTCATTTTCATGAAATTTCTCTACAACAAAGTTTTTAGATTTATGGATAAAGTTGTATATATTATTTCATGCTAATGATTATGTTGATTGATCATTGATTTTCAAGAAATTTCATGTTATTTTAAATATAAATTATTTTTTTAAGAAATTTCATTCTATAGTCAATTGCTAAAGGTAATTCCATGAATTAATAACTACACCAGCCTTCCTTCAGAAAATTTTCATTGATGAATGAATGTTATACCGGGCTTACATGGAATTTCACAGAATGGATGATGACTTATCATTTTTATATGAATGGAAGTGATTCAGATCTATAGGATCTACATTATAAATTCTATGCCCTTATGAAATAATGAGCTCAATTTTATGTGCTCGAATGATGAATGATCACAGAGCACAGATCATGTTTTTACTAATATTGATGGTAATGGCTACTAAGTGTCTCTATCCCAGAATCAAGTATTAAATAATTTATCATGAAATCAAGTACTAAATGCTTTTATGCCAAAGATCAAGCTTCTCAATGTTTTCTGTTAAAGATTATCCGTCTTATCTTTTGAAGATCATCGTTTTCCAATACAAATATGGAATTTCATAACTTTTCAAGTGAGTAGGTGGCACGTGAGCACCTCCACTCATTGAGTATTATATACTTATATTGCTCTTTTTCTATTTTTTTAGGAAAATGGAAGGAGAACACCTAATGATATGTTTGAAGGTTGGATTATTCAGATCGCTTCGAGATGCGTTGGCTTAGACCATGAAACACCTGGTTATATTCCTAGGAAATGAGTATTATCCAAGACGAGACATATGTATTACTTGCAAACTTAACTTTTGAACAAAGTTTATACCAATTGGAATACAATACAAATATCAGTGCTCACAGGTTAATGCAATAGTGTGACATGTAATACGAATATAATGGTCAGATGCCTCATACTCAAATTTCTTATGACCTTTTTATACAGGGAACAGGTTACCTACTCTTAACGGTCAAAGCGAGCCCCTTTATTCTGAATTCGTTAATTCAGAATGAATCAAATCACCCCAAGTAGGATTCGAACCTATGACTAATCGGTTAACAACCAACCGCTCTACCACTGAGCTACTGAGGAACAATGGGAGATTAGATCTCATAGAGTTCAATTCCCGTTCTCAACCCGTGACCAATACGAGCTCGAAGCTTCCTTCCTAACTCCTGGAACTTCTTCGTAGTGGCTCTAAGAATTTGAAATTTAGTTAATTAATATTAGTTAATTAATAATAATTACAATTCTTAATTCTAATCATTAGAAGATAATTAGAAGATATTATTAAAAAAATAATAGCAAGTAAAAATAGTAAAACGAGGTACCCTTTTTATTTATGACAACTTTCAATTTTCCTTCTATTTTTGTGCCTTTAGTAGGCCTAGTATTTCCAACAATTGCAATGGCTTCTTTATCTCTTCATGTTCAAAAGAAAGCTCCTGAAGTTGAGGAGGATTGGGATTTCCTGCAAAAGAACTTGGGTCAAACAAATTAAGACTAATGATACAAAGAAAAAGAAGAGGAAAGAAACTCACTGTGATCATAAAATTCAAGTGAGATAGTAGAATCCTTGGTGCTTAGTTTTAGGACTACTCATCTGATCTCCCGTAACATAAAACTAGTCATCTGTCCAATTCTTGTTATGCTCACAGAGGCCAAGTATAACATCCACCCCCCCAGTTACTTCCAAGACATAAGATAAAATCATTCAAACCCAATTTTTTGCTCAGAACGAAAGTGGTAGAAATGATCAAAGGTTCTCAGATCAATGATGCCATATCCTCGTAAATTCCAAAGTATAATGAATGCCAGAAAGGTCCCCTAACCATTATATGCAATTTGAGATGGTGTTAATCCCTAGTGGCAGAGATAATCAATAACTAATCTGGGAAGTAAAAGTTGCATCCCTGATTCAATCATCCCAATAGTTAATACCACACTATCATTGGGAGGTTTATCAGTCCTCTCATGCTTAGCGGGAAGATAAAATGTTATGATCAAGGAAATGTGATAATCTGATACTTCTATTTCAAAGTACAATTTCGAATAAGGGAGGCGTGTGCTCTTCCGATCTAGGATTCTTTTTGTAAACTATCCTAACTTTACAAACATGAGACGGGCCTTCAGAACCAATGTTCATAGGAATAAGCTGATTGGCACCCTTCTCTCCACCGCCAAAACTAGTACTGTCAACATTCCTCTCACCCTCACCCTCACATGAGTCCACACCATTGACCTTACTTCTGCTATCAGAACCAAATTTAGTAGAGCTCACAATACTAGTTTCATCCCCCTCAAATTGATCTTTGGCATTCTCAACACCACTGTCACCGACACTCATCTCGACCATAAATTCAAGAGACTATCCAAAAGATTACCTGATAAAAATCAGAGCTGGCAAGTCTCAGATCAATCATGGAGAACTAGAGTCAGAATCGGTGATGATGATTCTTGGTACTTTGAGTCAATCTCCTAAAATGAAAATAAAAATTCAAATCGAAGCGTTTGGAAAGACAACATTATCCAACACGAAACTTAAATATTTGAAGTTAAAAGTCAATAGCCAATTTCTCAAGTCCTACTGCAACCAATCCTAACTGTGATTCAATAGACCTACTCCCAAAAGTAAGTGGCAAATTGATTCCCAAAACAAACCCCAATTTAGCCCTTATTCCACTTTAAGTCATTTTTCAACCTTGACAATTTATATCACAATATTGTGCACTTCTCATGGCAATATCATCACCGAGCCTCGTTTTATAATATCAACATAGACATTGAAGCCCATAGAAAGTACACAGGTATTGGCTTAAAGTTAGTTACAAACCTGGGATTAGTGCCAGCAAAGGTTCACGAAGGACGACCCCATGATCCCGGCTGAAACGACGGTGAGAACCCAACTCAGCAGCCCACTCAAATTCTAAACTCATAGACCAAAAGCCAACAATCCAGAACCTACTTCTGAACTCAATGACGATCAGAGGTAGTTCAAACTTAGCACCTGAAGTTGATGAATAAAAAAAAAAGTAACCCGGACACTCAAATGGCTAATAGTTGAAAACGGATGCTCAGATGCTCCTAAGGTTTAAATTTAACGTTTTACAATTCTATGAAGATTTGAAATGAATATTAAACCGTCAGATGGCTAATCCAAATGCTTACATGACTTTGGAGGCTAATTGGCGGTGAAATGAAATGAACTTAGTGGATGTGGTTCAGTGTGTAAGAATTCAAATTTTCAAATGAATTTAGTGCATGTGGGTCAGCGTGTGAGAATTCAAATTTTCAAATGAATTTAGTGAATGTGGATCAGTGTGTGTGAATACAAAATTTCAAGATTTGAAAATTATTGGTAATGCCGAGCTCCTATGGTAGCTATTGGAGAATTTAAATTTTGAAAAAGAAAATTGAAAGTCAAAGCCCACCTAACCACATGTTCCTATTGTGAAAAATAGGTCTGGAGAAACCTAGAACTAACTTTACCCCTTGATGCGGGTGTCCTAAAGTCAGTACTCAAGATATACATAAAGTTTGAATAATACATGAGATGATCTACAACATGTATGGAAATTTTGAAGGTAAGAAGGAACTTCAGCCACTGGAGGAAAGATAAAGACTTAGGCGCTTTCCATTGGAATTTAGCACCACTGGAAAGATAAAGACTTAGGCGTCTTTCAATGGAATTCAGCACCACTGGAAAAATAAAGACTTGGGCATTTTTCCTGGCCAGTGTTCAAAGTCATGGCAAGAATGAAATTTAAACGCAAAAAGAATTAACGATTAATAAAATGAAATCCAGTCGATGGGAACAAAATTCAATGTAAAAAAATGACTTTACAACTAAAATCCAACTATTTGGTCCCAGTGGTGATTAAAAAATGTAAATGAGTTGAAGACCAATTTCAGCACCTCTAAAAAGTCTTGAAATTTAGAGTATCACTTAGCCAGCACTTATGAAAAGTCTTGTGAAATTTAGAGTATCACTTAGCGAGCACCTCTAAAAAGTTTTGGTGGGGAAAAAAACAAAAAGCAGCATGACGTTGAGGAAAAAAAAGAGAGAAGAAGAAAAAGATTGAACACTTGTGAATAATGCATCTCCGAGAAGAATGCAATTTTCAGAAGTAAAAATATCGAGCCCCTCTTGTTAAATTGAGTGAAATGCTTTGAAATTATTGAAGTATAAAATGGCCAACCACACTACTTACTAGTTGGCAGCCCCAATTCGCATGATCACCATAATTGTGAGATCTAATCTGGAAATTGAAGTGAAGCTAAGTCTAGACTCAGCTATGGCATAAGATTGACGATTTTGGAGATTTTTTCTTATTTTAGAGTTTTGGAAAGCAAGCCAAGTGAAAAACGAGAGTCCAGCGGAGTTAAACAAATCTTTGTGTAGATAAAGGCAAACTACAAGATGTAATCTGTAAAATTTTGTACTGATGAATCACATGATAAGTGTCATGTGGTATATGACGTCAGCACCAATACATTTCTGAGTTCATTGGATGCAAGCTCAAGTACTTGGGACCAATTGTTGTAAGCTTATTCAAAACCAGCACCACGTCTTTTGCTACCACAGCCAAGGACTGAAATTAAAACTCAAAGGATACATGTGCAGCACCTCTGAGAACAAGTTAAGGCCCTAATTCATTGGTAGTCAAAGCCCAGTCACCTTATAAGATTCCAAATCTTAAGGGATCAACTCCTCTCACATAGTGGCTGAGATGATAGCTAGTGAAAGTTAATTATTCAGACAAGTCAGTCAAATTCATCACACTTATATTGTACTAGAACGGTTGTACTTTCACTTTCCGGCTTAGAATGTTCCATTTGTACTTGTGATGTACTTGATGGCGCAAGCCCTGAAAGTTTGTACAGTGCCAACTCACCCCTACTCATCAAAGACTATAACTATAGAGAGGAAAGGCTCATTTAAGGGATCCACTTTTTAAGAACAATTTCTCTCTCTAGAAATCCAAAATATATCCAACCTGGGCTCGGGTCTCAAAGAAGACCTGAAGTTCAGAACTTAATTTTTATTCATCCCAGTAGGCATGACACTCAGGTCTACACTTTGTTGACTATGACTCAAAACTAATCTAACGTCAACAAAAATAATAATAAAATTGCTATTTTATAGATTTAGCAGTATAAATATATTAAGTATTTACAATAAAATGTTAGTTATTATTATTTTTTTGATAATAAATCAGTAATGAAATTTAATCATTTAGCAATTTAAAAATTAACAATATGTTATACAATAGGAAACTTAATTTTATAAATAATAAAAATAAAATAGCTATTTTAAAGACTTGGCAGTATAAAAATATTTAGTATTTACAATAGTAAATTGAAGAATGCATAATTAAGCATAAACATACTAAAGATAATAGCTAAATGGTTTATATACTAAGAGAAATGAAGGATCGGTACAATTTCTTTGTGTTTGTGCAAATATTAGGTGGAATTAAAGCAGCAGCAAAAGGAAATAAAGCTGAACACATGTATATATTTTTGGCCATTAGGCGACCGATGGTTCAAAGATCCTTTTTAGGTGATCCTCTACTCCCACAATTAAGCAATCCGGTGATGGATTCCACTCAATTCCATTAGATAATCAACCGGTTTACAACCATCTAATACAAAAGACAAATCCTCACCACAAGTCATCCCTTCCACTATAATCATGATTACACCATGTAAATCTCTCACCTAGAGAGAAATTGCAGTGAAGAAAAATGAGAGAATATGCCGGGTCGTATAAAAAGTATGTGAATGGACTATAATGCCTAAAAGCTGTGTAAGTGGGTATTTATATGAGAAGGAAACAATCCAGTGGCTAAGATTTTAAGGAGAGTAAGATCGCATATGGGCCCTTGATTTAAGTTGTTGAAAAGTGGAACAATCCTTTGCAAGTTTATAGTACCTTTAACCACATTCTCCACCTTGCTGTAAACTTGTCAACTATCACAATGGAATGAACTTCACTATCAGCTTTTTCTTTCTCTAAAAATACAGCTACAAAGAAAAAGAAAGAAAATTAAATTTATACAGAAAAAAATACAAACTGAGATCTTACCTATAACACTTAGTTACTGCCAACACATAAGAGATTCATATAGTCTTTAAACCTATTAAGAGGTAACACTTTAGTACTCATGTGAGAAGGATTTAATTGTGTAGGAATCTTCTCAAGTTTTACCAATCCCTTTTCTACTATGTCCCTAATAAAGTGATATTTAACATCCACAAATTTAGTTCTATCATGGAACATTGGACTTTTGCTCAAGTGTATTGCACTTTGATAATCTGTGTACAACAATAAGTTATTCTCAATAAATCCTAACCCGTGCATCAATCCCCTAATCCATAACTCTTCTTTTAGACGAAAGTGCGACTAATTTTTGAAGCTGGGATTTCTAGCTAATGCATGAATTTCTTAAAGTGACACATGTATGAAGATCTAGATCTTCCTTTGTCTAAATCACCAGCAAAATCAAATCAAAGTCACAAAAACCTTTTGAAACAGATACAGTTTGTGAAGTTTAAACCTACATTCCATGTACCAACTAGATACCTTAGTAGCCCTTTCATCATCTACCAGTGTATTTCTCCTGAATTTGCCATGTACCTGTTCAACATATTGACAGAAAAGGCCATATCTAGCCTAGTACAAACCACTAGAAACATAATCGATCCCACAACATTAGAATAAGGAACATTTTTAATTTTATCACGCTCTTCCTTAGTTTTAGGAGATAATTCACTTGAGAGTTAACAATGATTAACTAGAGGTAAAGAACATGATTTTCCATGCTCTAAATAGAATCTTCCCAAGATTTTAGAGATATTACCACTTTGACAAATAAATAAAGAACTGTTTGATTTATATCTCTTAATGGACATGCTCAAAATTCCGTTAGCAGGACCTAAGTCCTTTATTTCAAACTCAGACTTCAATTTCTGCTTTGCAATGTTGATTTTATTCATATCATGACACGCAAGCAACATATCATCAACATAAAGCAGTAGATAAACAGATTTAGGGCTACCTTTACCATAAAAAAAAAAGCAAGAACCATAACTGCTCTTATTCAAACCCAATTTCCTAACATATGATTCAAACCTTTTGTGCCACTGCCTGGGTACTTATTTTAATCCATAAAGAGATCTTTTGAGTAAACAAACAATTTCAATTTTCCTCTTTATTTCAAAGCCTTTAGGTTGTTGCATATAGATTGTTTCATCTAGCTCACCATTTAAAAAAAACAGCTTTTACATCCATTTGCTCTAATTTCCAGTCAAACTGAACAATTAAAGATAACAAAATTCTAATTGTAGTGTACTTAACAATAGATGAGAAAACTTCACTGTAATCAATACGTTCTCTTTGAGAGAAGCCTTTAGCAACTAACCTAGCTTTATATCTCTTTTTATGCCTGTTTATATAACCTTCCTTGATTTTGTAAATCCACTTGCATTCAATAACCTTCTGAATGTTAGGCCTTTTTACTAAGATCCATGTTTTACTCTTATATAAAAAGTCTATTTCTTCCTTCATAGCTGCCATTTATCAGAATCCTTAAAAGTTATTACTTCATCATAAGATAAACGTTCATTACGCAAATCAGATTCAGCAATAAATTTGGACACAAAATTATCATTCACATATCTAGAAGAAGGCCTAGTTTGTCTTCAAGATTTATCTCTAGCAAGTTGATAATCATTTAAAATAGGATCAGAAGTTGTACCAGAATTATTCTGAGTAGGAATGGTGTTTTATGTGTTTTATGACTCACTGATTTCTAGTTGATTTGTCTCGAATTCTGCAGGATGCTCCACCTCAATTGAAGCCTCTGGTTCTAATAGATGATCACTATGATCATTAGCTTTAGTTATTAAAGACTCCTTCTGCCTTATGTCATGCAATTTAAACCAATATCGCATTCTAGGGTGGTCTATTGAGAGCAAATGATCAACCAAGAATATTTGATTATCTAGGCTAGTAATCTATGTTGGTAATTAAGGCAAATACTCCAATTACGCCCGTATGACCGTTGTTTAAGGAATTTAATCAAGATAAGAAAAAAAACATAAGACAAATACAATATTTAATGGACTATCAAAGCTTTTCACTATATGATTAAAGTCGCTACAACCATATAGAATTTCGCTCACAAACCCACAACCCCCTAAGTATTATAAAAAAAAATACCCGAACTTTACCGCACCTAATTTTTTACTTTTTGAACAACCCTCAAAGAGTTACAAGAAAAACTTACAAGATGCTAGGCTCGCCAATTTTTCTCTCAAGGACTCGCATCATCTTGTACCTCAAAGAAAATGAAAAACACCTATATTTATAGGCTAGGTAACTTGGAAGACAAGAAATTCCTTCTATGATTTAAATTCCTTTTCCTGAAAAAAAAATCTTCTTCTTTCCTTTTCAATTGCGGATTATTTTTGGGAACACACCCAACAATCTCTACCTCTACCTTGCCAAAGTAAACCAAATTCTTCATCTCTTATTCAATCCTTGAGTGAAATACTTGAAGAAAAACAAGTGTACTCTAACAGTCTCATACTTCACCTGAAGAGTATAACCACTTGGAATTAACAACAAATTCCAAGCATTTCATCGACTCAGTGTCGAAACAAACTTGCTGATATTTGTGGTGTAGCTCTCTTGTTGGCTTTCTAGAGAGTTCATCAGCCATCGGAATTATTACAAACACACCCTGCATCACTACCAACCAATCCCTTGTGTAAATACAACTACTAGAAGTAATACACATCCTTTATCATGGCGCCTAGCGACACGCCATGAGGATGTACCCACTTACTTTATAACACATCACTCACCACAAAGAGAGTCCAATTGTCTGAATTCTTCGAGCTAGAAGCCGAACTTGCTCTATCTCTTGAACAATCTCTTCTAACGTGACCAGGTGCTCCACAATTCCAGCAAAATACTTTATTTTCTCAGATTTTTTTCCTCTTTGGGTTTCCTACCAGATTCAATGAGTTTTTAGATGAAATATTACTTCCATCACTTAACCTCCCTTCTTCATAGATTAATTTACTCGTAACTTTTGTAAAATTCACCATCTCATTTCCATACATCAAAATGGGTCTGATATATTCATAGGATGATGGAAGAGACCAGACAAGCCTTAATGCCTTATCCCCATCTTCAACTTCTACTCCTATGGATTCAAGTTTAGAAACAATGCCATTCAGAATACTGAGATGATCTAGAATTTTCATATCTTCATTCATTCGCAAAGATTGAAACTATTCTTTTGGACACAACCGATTTGAAAGGCTCTTAGTCTATTACAACTCTTCAAGTTTCTCCCAAAGTTCCTTCACTGAAGATATTCCATTCATATTTGCAAGGACAAATTTTCACCAAATAAAGATGTATCATACTTGCCGCTTTCAAATCCAACTCTTTTCAATCTTCGTCGCTCATATCGGGTTTGACAGCTCCACCATCACCTCCGATAACAACTGGTTTCCTTTGTTCGAACTCTTGGTGTTCCCTTCAAAGCCTTGTGTAGTCCAAACTAAATCAAGACATCTTTGACATCTACTTCCCACAAGCAAATTTGATTCTACCATAAAATTTCTCCACTTTGTATTTTGTCATATCTTTCCTATGCTCACCTTGAACAAAACCTGACATTCTAATACCACTGTTGAGAATTAAGGTAAATTCTCCAGTTACATCCGCAGGACTATTGTTTAAGGAATTTAATTGAGATAAGAAAAATATAAAAACATAAACAAAATTTAGTAGGCTACAAAGTTTTTCACTATATGATTAAAGTCGCTACAACTATATAGAATTTCGTTCACCAACCCACAGCCCCCAAGTATTACAAGAAAAATACACGAACTTTACCATATCTAATTTTCTACTATTTGAACAACCCTCAAAGAGTTATAAGAAAAACTCACAAGATGTAGCCTCGCCAATTTTTTCCTCAAAAACTCACGTCACTCTCGTAATCAAAGAAGATTAAAACACCTATATTTATAGTCTAAGTAACATGGAAGATAACAAAATTCCTTCTATGATTTGGATTCCTTTACCTTAAAGAATTCTTCATTTTTCCTTTTCAATTTTGGATTATTTTTGGCAACATATCCAGCAATCTAGCCCCTTGGCTGCCCAAATCGAATGTTCATTCTCTACAAGATAGCTTTCCAACTAAGACTCTTCTCTCTGTGGCTATGGCACAACCCGGTCTTCTTTCTGAACTTAAAGCCCTTTATGACATATGCTAACCACGTTTGATCTTTTAATAATGGAGGAATGACCAGAAGAACCCCCATCTTTTTGTTGGTGGAGTTAGACAGGGCATACTTTCTTCTTTAAGTACAACATCCCTGCTCACTACCACCTTGAACCTAGGTGACTACTTTATCCATAATATGTAACCCTTTGTACCCTCAGTATTGTTGAATTGATGTCCAAGGTCCAAATAGTTGGACTGGATTTAATCTGACTGAATTAATTAATAAGATTAATTAATTGACCGCTCAGTTGTAGATCCGTAGAAGCCCAAATATGATTAGGGTATTACATCTACAATTATAAATAGGCACCTTAAGTTTAGGGTTTAGTAGAGAGACAATGGGGAGAATTCATGTGATGAATTCTACGCGATGTGATCGTGGACATTCTATCAATTTCTTGCTAGCACATGAAATTGATAGGACCCTAAACATACTCCTATAAATCCACTTTGAATTGTTCAATGTTGTGGAGTTCCAAATCTATTCTTGCCATGTGGATTACTGTTAGAGGCTGGACAATTGGACAGCTGTGGTGATAAGCGATGCTCCAACAGATAAATTGGATTTGCTATTCACGGTGATCATCAATGAGGCATTTTTCTATCACGAATTCTTTTGACGTGCAAGGTTGATTCTAGGCATAGGAATTAGATGTTTATTTAATTTTCACTGTGCATATATATTATTCAATTCCTAATAGTGGTATCAGAGCCTGCATTGTTGCTTATTAGAATTTGTTACCTTTGATGAATTTGTTACAACTATAGTTATTGTAGAAATCAATTTGATTTCGTATTGACATTAAGTAATTATGATTAATTGGAATAAAAAGATCCATGAATGGATCAAGAAAAGAAAAAAAAAGGAAATCGTGATGCCGTGGACTGGACGGCAGCCGAAACAATTCCGGAGGCAGATGGTTGGAACTACAGTAGCAAGTCACTACTACAATGGTGCCGCAGTAGCTGGGAACTGCTGGGTCAGCATCGCAGCAGCAGCGTGCTATTGGGGCAGCGCCACAGGGTACCGCACCGGGCGCCGCTTCAGAAGCAGCGGAAGGATCACACTTCAGCAACACACTATGCAACGGCTGCTTGCTGGCGACGGGGCCGGGACGCGCCAGTCCCTATCTGAGGCGTTGCTGGCGCCCAGTGGCTCCAAATCTACTGCGGAAAGGGTTCCAAGCCCTAGCCTGAACAGTGCTACTGATTTGAAGGCGGGGCTTGTTGTGCAATTTCTAAAATTGCACAACAAGCCCCTCATGTTTCTGACACGAAACAGGGAGGTATATGCACTTGTTGAAATTGCATGGACAGTCCTCTAAGTTTTGGAAATTATAGAATTTGTCTCTTTTTTTTCAAATTGACAAGTGCGTCCTTTGGGTTACAACTTAAATGTCTTATAAAATTTTAGAAATTTTTCAATTGAGTCAAAATTTAAATTTTGTGAAAGATTAGATCTCCCAAAGTTATTTATTTGGATAAAAGTTGAATTTTGACTTAATTCAAGTTGTGATTTCAATCCTAAATCGTTCCAAAACTTATATCAAAGTATGACTTTGATATGAAAACAAAATAAAGAGTTATTTTGCGGTAATCCCCAATTAGCACTAAAGTTGGTCAATTAATACGATTAATTGATTGACTTTATTGATGTGAAATTATTTAATTAATTATCGTTCCATCCTATCTAAATTGGTTTAGGCTACTATTGTCAATATTGAATCTAGAAATTGATATGTTTATTAATATGTGATATTAATTGAGTGGATTTAGTGGATTATTATGGACTTGAACCATATGATTGGTTGCAATGAACTAATATAGGATACTAGTTATGACTCCATGGTTAATTTATTTTTCGCCTTTATTGTTTGAGATATAACAAGATGATTTGTATTTGATACAATTTGAAAGGGAAAATAGAGATTACTTGCATTTAGAATTAGATGATCGAGTGTCATATCTCATAATAAATTAACCATCTAATTTTCTTCATGGCTCAAGAAGATTATTAAATAATCTATAATGATCCACGCTTACTGGTTATATATAGGTAATTACATATTGGATGTTATCACTATGCATGACTGAGATGAGACCGATCCCTTAATTAAAATATTAAATGTTAATACATGCTTTTCATTATGAAACATTTGATGTTTCTGAACAACGGGTCGAATTAACTAAGATTTTATTTTTTGTTGAGTCACTCAAGGAAATAAAATTTTAGAGGCATGTCAAGTAAAGTATATAAGATATACGTGACAATTAATTGTCTACTTGATGATCTAGGAGCCATATAGAGATATGATTGATAGCGTATCTACCTGAATGTTTTATTGGGATTTATTGAGTCACTCAAGGCTCTAGTAAAGAAAATGGGATCCTACCCCACTGGAAATTTGAGCAAATTTCAATAATTAATGAAGAGGGATCATTAATTTAGTATGAGCATGATTAATTTTATAAAAGTCAATGTCAAATTAATTTCCTATGTCAATTAATTTTGTTCTATCTCGTCATTATATATTTGAATAATGAGTATATTTATAAATTTAATAAGATGTCAATAAAATTTTTCGAACCAAAGTTATAAAACTGACATTATAAGGAGAATTCTTCTCAAATGAGAAAAATAAATATGTCTTAAAACAGATTATGCGAAACTCACTACTAAAGAAGTTTTGTGAAAATAGTGCAAGTTTACAAACATCATGTGATGATGAACCTAATGGGTATGTGTGATACTTTCCATTATGAGTTGTAAATGTTGTATGCGGATATAGATTTTTATACTGTTTTTATTCATCTTAGAGAGTTGAATGATGAACTATATTGAACAGTATAAATTCTAAGTGCTATTTAGAAGCACAATGACAAAAATAAGCTAAGTACTAACTTAATTCGTTGTCTGATAGCTTATCATAATTTATTGCAAATTGAGGCGCATGAATTAGATTCATATTACCCACTAATCTGTTTGATATGCTAAAACTGTTGACCTTGTCATCAATGTGATGTAAAGTGAAGTATTGA
The DNA here is from genome assembly GCA_963692815.1 of Nyctanthes arbor-tristis. Classification (NCBI taxonomy): domain Eukaryota; kingdom Viridiplantae; phylum Streptophyta; class Magnoliopsida; order Lamiales; family Oleaceae; genus Nyctanthes; species Nyctanthes arbor-tristis. The sequence continues at coordinate 51,784 of CAVNYN010205005.1, read as the reverse complement.
TCATTAAGGCCTTTAACAGTATTTAAAGGTAGTATTGATGGAACTTTGAGAAAGATTCCAGACAGTCAATAATACAGTTAAAGTGTATAAACACATAAATCCAAAACAAATTATCTTTGTAGAGACAAAGAACATTAGAATATGAACTGTAAGGCATATATAGTCACCATCTTTAAGAGACATAAACCTTAGAGAAGATTCTATTACAAGATGAGAGTGATAAGACTACTCTTCAGTCTCTTGAGTATTTGATACTAGATATGGATCTAATATTTTGAATATGAATGGGATTGAAATAAAGTATATCACTGCAGAAGGAAAAATAGGACATATAGTAAGAAATAAAGCAAGTGTTGCTCCATTTAAAACCTATTGTTTGCCTTTACCTTTTGTTTTGTTCTATTTTGGGATACGAAGATTGATATAACGATCATGTTCTTATGAAGAACATTATTTCCAATTTATGTTTGGACATGAATAGTTGTTCCATTGTAATGGAGAATAATTGTTATTCTTAATTATAGAATGTATAAGTCAAATAAGATTGTTAATATCTAGATTCTAAATCCTAAAAGTCTGTTATTGGAATAAAAGACAAAAGAGGTATAAAGGATAATCTGGATTATATCCACTTCCGACATTAAAGACAAACGAGTCCTAATCCATATTAATGTATTTGGATAAAAATCTACATATGTCAGGTATAGCTTTCCCAACATTGTCAAGTTTACTGATGACTATATTAGATGTGGTTTCATATAGTTGATGATATTTTTGCAAGTTTTGAATTGTTCAAAATGTTCAAATAACTATCGAAAAGCTATTTGGGAAAATATTCTAACATTTAGATTTGATCGAAGCGAAGAATATTTATGGGTATAATTGGTTATCAAAGAAAATAAGATTCTTCTGTAGTGAATTACTATAAACACACTATTATAGTGTATTCCTATAATAGTGTATTTGCAAAGAAGTTGTACATATTAGATATGTTCTGATTTAATATGCGAAACAGTTCTTCCAAACTTGTTTTGTGTTATGCAATAGAGATTGCATGTTATACACTAAAACGTGTTCCATCTAAGTCGATTGATGAAACTAAAAATTATTTTGGCTAATAATGTATGAAATATTTCTTTATGGATTATCCAACATGAGTTGTTGGACACGATTATACTCCATATTTGAGATGAATGTCATCTTATGTTGTATTATTAGAGACATTGTTTATTCTAAGAAAATAGTGGGAGTAATTCTTGAAGGGGTTCAAGAAACCACAAAAGAAATTGATCAAGTAGATGTGCTAGTGGATATACTTCATCTGATGAGGTGCAAACTAGTAATAGGAAAATGATTCCTAAGAACGCATCAACTCCGCGCAGACCGAATAGGGGAATTCATCTACTTAAGGATATGATCCTATAGTTTTCAATATTAGATTGATAACTAAAAGTGATAAACCTACAATATGCATAAAATAAAAGTCAAAGTGTTAACTTATAAGGTAAGGTTTGATGATATAGAATTCAAATTGAGCTCCATGTATTACAATCAAAGTATGGACTTTGGTTAACTTACCAATATGGATAAGATCCATATGTTGTAAATTGGTTAACATGGATGGTAATACTCAAGTTAAAACAGACAAGATTGGTAATGGAGGTTAAAATCAAAGACAAAAGTTGGCTTTGATAGAAATTTCTTATCTATAATCATGTATGTATTAACTTTGAATTCTTATTGCTAAAGTAGCATATTTGACAAATGGATGTCAAAATTGTATTCCTCTCTAGGAATGATTAGTAAGGATGTATATGATACAATCTGATATTTTTAATCAATAAAGTCAAATTGAATAACATTAAACCTTGGATGAGCTGAAACTTTCATTTTGGTAAGATAATCAAAGTGTTTGATTTGATTTAGAGTGAAGAGAAATAGTGTGTCCAATAAGTTTGTGAGAGTTAGACCATGTCATAATATTGTATAGAGATACATATATTGAGACACGATATCCCCATATATAGAATGAAATCCAAACCTTTTCTCCATATGGGATTTGGAAGAGGTAGCGTGCATCATTTGGATGTAAATCTATAGAAATAGATCTAGAAGTATGCTTGGCCTATCGAAATCTATGTACATAAATAAATCTTGAGAAGATTTAATGTGAAAGGGTCTATGTGAGGTCTTTGCTCCATAGAGATGGGATCACTTTCTCAAAAAATTGTGCTACAGAACACATGTTGAGAAAGTTGCATGGATTGTGCTATTGCGACAGAATCTATCTAGTATGCAATGATGTGTACTGGACCAAATGTTTCACATGTTTTGATGGTCAAAAGCAGATTTCAGGTGAATTCTATTGGGAAATATCTTATAGCAGTCATGAATATTCTTAAATGCTTGAGAAGCGCTTGAAGAAATATTTTTGAATTATGGAGAAATATGAACTAAGAGTTCATGTATTTATTGATGTCAGTTCTCAGTCTGAAAAGACTAAAGAAATATCCCAATCTGAAAAATATTTACTTATAATAGTAGTGTGATCAATTGGAAAGAGTTGCATATAGATACAACTACTGATTCAAATATTAAGCCTTATGTGTAGCTACTTTGGAACTAGTAAATGAAGCGGTTTAGATCGTAAAGTTCATAACTGAACTTGAATTTGTTCCTAACATTGTTGATCCAATAGAGATTGTGATAACAATGGAGCCATTGCACAAGAGAAGGAAATTCGGTCTCATTAGCGATCTAAGTATGTATTGAGGCAATATATCTCTTGCAAAGTGATGATACAAAGTGATAGAGAGATTGAACGAATCCATTTAAACATACAAAACATTTAATGACAAGATTGTTGTCATAACATGATGGTCATGATAAAACTATATGTATTAGATATGATGGATGCTGGATCTATTGTATGGGATTCTGGTGTTGCAATCTTTATTGGACATTGATGTACATAAAACACCTATTAATTATTGTATTCAAATGGCAGATCTATTATTGAGAAAAAGTTATCTTACAAAATAATAAAGTCCGTAGAATAAGATTATAGTAACTTATTAATCACAAAGAGTCGTGATTGTGAGATGTAAGTTATATACTTGTCCTTAAATTATCCCTGGTCAATGTAATAATGAGATACGAATATTATTATTGCAGATAGACTAGCATGTGTTGCATTTCTTTCTTATGAAGAAAGTAACTGATCTTACTAGTTAGGGTGTAGGGACATCCGAATGGACACATGGATGCATTGTTAGTTGAACATGTATTAGATAACCTCCTAGAGATACCACATGGTAAACTATCCAAGCGTCAGTGGTTGATCTCTAATGGACGGTTGTGGAATTGGTTATTTGACTTGAGGGCACCATAGAATCTTAAGTAATGATTGATATACTTTTTCTGACATTTGATGAGACTCTAGCCACGAGTTATCAGGAAGACGCCATACAAGTATAATGAAATTTGCATGAAGGTTGTGAGTATCCAAGATGAGGATTCATCACTCCTGGATAATGGGAGATTATAACCTGCTCTTGCCTACTTTGGTTGACACAAATTTCTCGGCCGGGGTGAAGCTATGGGTTGAAAAGATTTCATCATAACTTGTTTTGATCATCAACAAAGAGTCAAGGTGAATAACATAATTGGTTGTTATGAGATTGACGAGATCGGAAGAGCGTCGTGACCGATTGGGTTATATTGATGAAGGGATTATATTTCTACGGTAACCATACATATAAAGGCTTGTCGTACCACATGACTTTCCTGTCACATGGGTTGCCTTGACACATTGCTAGATGTCAACCTTGGACTGTGACATTAACTGATTGATCTAGCTAGGTGAATCGATGATAAATTAAAATAGAGATTTTAGTTTGTCTTTTACTAATTGGTTTAGAATAAAAGCATCATGACTTTTGCTATCGTGAGTGGGAGCCTAATGGGTCACACACAAAGGTATGAGTTGGTGATTTGGAATCGACCTTGTCCAAGTGGGAGATTGTTCGAATTGATATCCAAGGTCCAATTAGTTGGACCTAATTTAATTAGACCAAGTTAATTAATAAGATTAATTAATTGGACTACTGAGTTATAGGCCCGTGGAAGCCCAAATATGATTAGGGTTTTACATCCTACAACTATAAATAGGCATCTTGTGTTTAGGGTTTAGTAGAGAGACAATAGGGAGAATTCATATGACGAATTCTACACGATGTGATCGTGAATATTCTATCAATTTCTTGCTAACATATGAAATTGATAGAACCCTAAACATACTCCCATAAATCCATTTCAAAATGTTCGATGTTGTGGAGTTCCAAATCCATTCTTGCCATGTGGATTATTATTAGAGGCTAGACAATTAGACAACCGTGGTGATGAGCAATGCTCAACGGACAAATAGGATTTACTATTCACAGCGTTCATCAAGAAGGTATTTTTCTATCACGAATTCTTTTACAGTGCAAGGTTGATTCTAGGCATAGAAATTGGATGTTTATTTAATTTCCGCTGTGCATATATATTGTTCAATGCCTAACAAGTATAACCCAGGAAAACACACTTTATAGCCTTTGGTTCAAGCTTTCCCTGATTTTGGTGTACAAAGGCAGAATATCCAAAAACCTTTAGCATAGAATAATCAGAATGTGAATCTAACCCCAAAAATTTAGGATATTTGTAGTTGATCTCATCTGGATGGACATCTGTTGACAAAATATGTAGCTGTTTTCGTAGCTTCTTGCCAAAGTATTTTGGAAACGCCTGAACTCAGTAACATGCACTGACCTTATTTAATAAGGCTATATTCATTCTCTCAACTACTCTATTCTGCTATAGAGTACAGGAGATCGTTCTATGTCTCAAAATACCATGATTTTTGCAATAATTATCAAAAACATTATTGCAGAACTCTAGACCATTATAATGTCCTCAAAATTTTGATCCATTTATCTGTTTGATTTTCAATCATGGTTTTTCAATCTTTAAAATTATGAAAAGTCTCATCTTTACTTTTAATAAAAAACTCCAAACTTTTCTAGAATAATCATCTAAAATCAACATGTAATAATTAAATCCAGAAACAATAGTTTTTGGAGCAAGACCCCATAGGTTAGCATGTAGATATTCTATATAATGTTATAGTTGATTTATGGCTTTCAGTTTTGAAAGGCAACTTTGTTAGATCGGAAAACACACTTTTCACAGAAAACATTTTTATCTAGGCTCACTTTACCAAGAACCTCTTCTTCACTTAGAAGTTGGCGTGACTTAGTCTCTAAATGACAAAACCTGTGATGCGAAAGGGAAAATGTTTTGTCAAAACTTTTAGAAATATTGTAGCTTTCTCCCATTACAGGAGTAGCACTGATTTGATAAATCCCACTAATTTTGAAAGTTTTTAAAACTAGGATAGATTCATGTTCTACGGTACATAAAACTTTTCTCTATTGATATCAAAGACATCATCCCAAATCCCTAAAGAAATCAGATTTATTTGAAGATCAGGGACAAACCTTGCTTCTTCTAAAACAATGGTGAAATTATTTTCAAGTTTTAAAACCATGTGACTTATACTAAAGACCCTACAGAAAAAATTATTCCCCAAAAATACATATCCACCATTAGTTTCTTGAAAATTTTTTAAGCAACTCTCAAGGTGAAGTTGTTGATTCTGATTTTTATGTGAATAAGAAGTGTTTTTACTTTTAGCAACAAGAACTTCACCTTGAGAGTTTAATTCAGCTCTTAATTCCATGTCTTTGTTTTTAATTGCAACAGAAATCACATCAATTGAAACACTTTCCTACCATGCTCAAGAGTATTTTTCACATCTTTATAATTATCACCCACAGCATTTAACAAATCCACGCATTGTTGATCATCAAATATCTTTACCTCACAATTAGCCAAATCTTGTGTTGATTTGTTAAATCTGTCAAGATTAGTCTCAAGATCCAGAGATGGTTCAAATTTAAATGTAAGAGTTGTCTAAACAAAACACTTATAAGGAATAGCTTTGGTCAAATACAAATCCTCAAGCCCTTTCCAAATTTCAGTAGTAGTAGTCTCTGACTTTTCTGAGAACAAAATTAGAAAGAAGGAGAAAAATGGTGCTCCAACCCAATTCATCTAGATCTTATCTTTTATAGGCACTAAATTCAGCAGACCAAGACTCATCAATAGCTGCAACACCCTTTTATGGCAACAAAAATGCCCTAATCTTCTGGCGCCAGGGACTAAAGTCTCCTTTGCCCCTCCAAATTTCTATTTCAACCTTGGAGGTTGCCATAGAGATATCCATTGAGACACGAAAAGAATAGATAGAAGAACAATAGAGATATCAAATTAAGCAAAACCAAATATGCCGGAAGCAAACGTTTCCTAATGCAAAGAATTGCAAGAGATGAATTAGCACAAATCCTATATGTTTATATATATACTATAGAAATCTTTAATTAAAAATGATTAATTATATCATAAAGACACAATTAACAGTCACTCTCCGATCTGCCAATTTTGCAAATTAGACAACAATTTTAAAAACAAGAGTGGAAAGAGATGACCAAAGATGAAACCCTTTGTTTCATGGTTGCAGTATACATCCCAATGATCAAGATAATCCCTTAAAGATTATTTTATGTAACTCCCTGAATCCTAAGTACTCAAGATGCTACTAAACTTCTTTACTTGTACTTTAATAAATGCGGAAGATAAGCACTTACATAAACAAGTGCGGAAATTCTTTTCTTTTCTTTAAATAACATAAGAATATTTCATAAACTATTAGTAAAGTAACCATTGCCAAAAGAATAAAGAATACTCAAATCATTGCCAAAATATTCAACTTCAAAAGAACAACCATGTCTGTAATAATTATCCAAAATGAAAGAAAACTTTAACAATTATTTTCTTTATCAATTGCCATCTCTCGTCGAGTCAGTGCCAGCTCCAGGACCTGTAATGTTTTGAAATAAATGGGTTCGAAACACTCAGTAGATTCCCGCGCACAACCTTTAAAACATGTAATACATATTATGACATTTAACACATATACACATGCAAATTAAGATCGTTAAACCTGCCAAAATGACAGAGTCTGACTCCCAATTAAGGTAAGCTAGGCCTGTAGACTCTTGATTAAGATGAGCTAAGACTGTGGGCTCCCGAGCTAATTATGCGCATACTTCCATGTTCATACCATAAATCACATAAACACATGCATAGGCCCATAACATGTAATTGCATCATATTTTTAATAAAACGTGAGCATATAACTTTGAAAACAATTTTAGTAAGGAAATCTACTTCGTTATTCTTTCCTTTTTCAAGTTTGAGCTATAAGGCAAGCTAAGCGTAAGTCAAATTTTGCTCCCCGTCTTGGCAAATAAATAATTAAAGTTAGAATTTTGAAATATTTAAATCTGAATAAAGGCATAAGGTTAAATCATAACTTTAAAATTTTTAGGCTAAAACATGACTTTTCAAAACCTTTAGGACTAAAATGAAGTTTTTCAAAACCTTGGAGACTAAAATAGATAAGATTGATACTTTTGGATCAATTTAAATATTAATAAAAATATAGAGACTAAAACTGGATAAACTAAAAGTTTTGGGGACAAATCTTCATGATAGTAAAACATAAGAGCTAACTAAAGGCTTAAAATTTGATTGAGGACTGAGATAACATAGAACGAAACTTGGGGCTAAAAAGGGCAAATTAGATTCTCAATTAGATTCCAAAATCCCTAACTCTCTACCCCAAATAGTTCGAAGAAGCAGAGGACTCGGTTGGGTGCGATTCGGGGATTTGATCGACGACGGGCTCAATGGATGTCCGAGTCATGGTTCGCGATTGACGGATATCGTGGTTTTAAGAGAAACAGTGGCTTCAACGCTTTATGGGTTGGAGGGGTACCCAATTGGGGTTCTAGCTCAAGGCTATAGTCACAGCTAGAGACTTGAGTATGCGACGGAGGTTCAAGGGTAAGAGAAGTCGCCGTTTCGAGGAGGGCTGCGGTTCGCGACTGCCAGACGAGGTCTGGGGAACAGAGAGATCGACCAAGGTAAGTTCCATGGGTTCTTGGCAATTGATTTCTGGTTTTGGGTTTGAGGAATTTGACTAAAAGAGGAGGTTGACGGTGGTGGTGATCAAACGGCAGTGGCTCAGTTAGAGCGAAAGTGTGTCTTGAGTGTGTATGTAATGTAACGTGTGCATATGTATATACCTTTCGAATTGAAAGCTGATTTGGTTTGTAAATACAGATGAAAATCTGTTAAAATGTGTATTTTTTCTTTGCTGAATTTGTAGAATCGTGGGTGAGTATTTATGTAACTGTGTATGAATTCGTGGGTGTATTTATGAATGTGAAATGGCAGAAATGTATGTAGATTGTTGCTGAATTATGTGCTCTGGAGTGTGAATATTTGCTGGAATTGCTTCTGAATGTAGAGTGAAATGGATTGAATTGTTTTATTTCTTTGTTCTTTGCTGAAATCGTTTGTGTGAGTCTGGTTAACAGGGAGTATTGATACATATATCTATATATATCCATTTATACAAGAGGACGTGGGGGATTGAGAGAGATTGAGGGAAATCTATAGGATTTCTTGTTGCAGAAAATCAGAGTGGGAGAGCTTTTCAGTTGCCAAACGGTAACTTTGGTTGCCAAAAATCTGGAAATGATTACTGGAGCGAATCTGAGGTTCAACGAGGTCAAAATTTGGTAGAATTGGTCTTTAGTGTGTTTGGCTTGGCTTAATTTAGATGGGCCTTCATATTGGGCCCGAATTTGGCTGAAATTAAAATGAACCAGAATTTGGGCTTAATTTAGTCCGCAAGGCTTTTTCAAATTTTGGGTTGAAAGTTGGGCTTAGAACAACTAAATTGGGCTGAAAATATTAATTTGGGTTTTAAAAACTATTTATTTATAAAACTTTACTGTTTGGGCCGAGCTAGAAGATCGGAATTGGACCTGAATTTAAAATTCAGAATTAAAAATCCAATTAACTGTAAACTCGGGTTTTTCTTTAAAATGAAATTTGAGGAGCAATGTAAATTCTATTAAATCTTTATCATGACCAACTACGAAATAATGGATTAGGGTGGTAGTAACACGTTAAAATTCTTTTAAAACCTTTTAAAATAGAAATTTTTAATTAAGAAAAATTCCTGTCGCTACAACCACTTACCACTTAATTTAATTTCGTCTTCGAAATTAAGCTTACTTGTTCTGTTAGTTCCCGACACTTCTCCAATATATCCGCTTCTCTTTCCTACGTAGCCTCTTTGCTACAATGGCCGCCCACTAGATCTTAACTAATGAAATCTCTCGATTCCTCAAAACATGTACTTTTCTGTCAAGTATGGCAGTCGGTGCTTCATTGTAGGTTAGATCTTCCCGTACTTTAACTGACTGAACATTAACAACATGACCTGGATCTGGAACATACTTCCTTAACATGAATACGTGGAATACGCTATGTACTGCCGAATGTTCTGGAGGCAATGCTAAGCGATACGCCAAGTTTCCAACTCTTTCCAATATCTCAAATGGCCCGATGTACCTTGGTCTCAACTTCCCTTTCTTACCAAAACAAAGCACACCCTTCATTGGCGCCATTTTGAGAAATACTTCTTCCCGACCCAGAAATCCATGCTTTTTTTTCTTCTGATAGGCGTAACTTTTCTGTCGATCTTGTGCAACCTTAATCCTTGCCCTGATCTTTTCAATAACCTGAACTATCTTCTTGACCAACTCAGGCCCCAACATCTTCTTCTCACTGACTTTATCCTAATAAATTGGTGAACGACATCGCCAGCCATATAGAGCTTCATATGGGGCTATGCCGATGGTTGCCTGAAAACTGTTGTTGTAGGCAGACTCGATTAACGGGAAATGAGTTTCACAACTGCCATCTAAATCCAAAACACATGCCCTCAGCATGTCTTCCAATATCTAGAGAGTCCTTTCAGACTGTCCATCTGTCTAGGGGTGCTGTGCTGAACTTCAGCTTAGTACCCATGACGGTCTGTAATGACTTCTAGAATCTCGAAGTGAACCGATCTGATCTCTGTCTGATATGATGGATACTGGCAAACTGTGAAGTCACACAATTTCCTTGACATAGATCTAGGCAAGCTGATCAAGAGGAAATTCATATAGATTGGCAGGAAATGAGCTGATTTTGTGAGTCGGTCTATAATGACCCAAATGGCGTCGTGCTTGCTTGCCGATCTAGGGAGACCCACTACAAAATCCATGGCAACCTTTTCACATTTCCACTCTGGAATCTCTAAAGGATTCAGCAACCCTAACGATTGTTGATGCTCAGTTTCATTTATTGACACACCAGGCATTTTGCGATGAACTTTACGATACTTTCCTTCATGTTTGTCCATAAGAAGTTTTTGCGCAAGTCCTTGTACATCTTAGTACCTTCTGGATGTGCTACTACTAGGCAGAATGGGCCTCAATCAAAATCTCATCCTAGAGCTCATTGTTTCTAGGCACGCAAATATGGCCATCGAACATGAGAGCACTGTCGGTAGAGATTTTGAAACCCTTCCTCCTTTATGTTTCAACCCTGGCTCTAATCTTTTCAAAGAATTGATCATCCTTCTATGTCACAATAATTCTATCCCTTAAATCCGGTTTGACCATCAAACTGGCAATCACTGCCGATTTTAGTCCTTGTGGTGCAACAACTTCAATCCTCAAATTCTCGAAATCCTTAATTAACTGGTCTTGGACTATACCAAGTGCTGAAAATTAACCCATACTTTTCCTTTTCAAGGCATCTACGACTATGTTAGCCTTACCCGGGTGGTACAGGATATCGCAGTTATAATCCTTGACCAGCTCCAACCATCTTCTTTGATTCATGTTTAACTCCTTCTGAGTGAAGAAACTTGAGACTCTAGTGGTTAGCGTAAATCTCGCATTCACTCCTATATAAGTAGTGATGTCAGATCTTTAGAGTGTGTACTATAGTGGCGAGTTCGAGATCGTGGGTCGGATAATTCTTCTTGTAGGGTCTCAACTGCCTAGACGCGTAGGCATCACAAAACCCTTATGCATCAAAACGCAACCTAGCCCCATTTTGATGCCTCACTGTAGATTACAAATCCGTCCGAGTTGTCTGGTATTGTCAATACTGGTGCTGACACCAATCTCTTTTTCAGCTCCTGGAGAAGCCCTATATGAATCATCGATAATACCCAGCCAAACTTAGAAAGCTTCTCACCTCAATGGCATTAGTAGGCGCAGACTAGTTAGTAACAGCCTCAACCTTATTGGGGTCTACCTTAATCCTCCTAGCCGTCGCTACATGGCTTAGAAAACCTACACGATCCAAAAAAATTTTACACTTCTTGAATTTGGCATACAATCTTTCCCTCTGTAGAGTTTCCAACACGATCTTTATATGTTCGACGTGTTGTTCCGAGCTCCTCGAGTATATTAGGATGTCATTGATGAATACGATAACAAACTAATCCAAGTACTCATGGAACACATGGCTCATCAAGTCCATGAATACCGCATGGGCATTCGTCAAGCTGAATGACATTATGGTAAATTCGTAATGCCTATAACGGGTTCTGAACGTCGTTTTGGGTATATCTGCTGACTTGATCTTCAGCTGGTGATAACCTGACCTCAAGTCGATCTTAGAGAATATAGCTGCTCCCTTCAGGTGATTAAACATATCTTCAATCCTCCAGAGTAGGTACTTGTTCTTAATCGTCAACTTATTCAGTTCATGATAATCAATGCACATTCTCGTGCTCCTATCCTTCTTCTTCACAAACAGGGACTGGTGCCCCCCAGGGAGACATACTTGGCCTGGTAAAGCCGTTCTCCAAAAGTTCCTCTAGTTGAACTTTTAACTCTTGCGGCACCTTTGGTGCCATATGGTAAGGAGCTTTAGAATCGAAGTTGCTTTGGGTTCCAGGTCGATGCTAAATTCCACTTGTCTGTCGGATGCAACACCCAGCAGATCCTCAAGAAACACATCAGGGTACTCTCATACCATTGATACGCTGTCTAAAGATATATCTTCAGAAGGTTTGTCTTAAAGGCTAACTAAATATCCTTGACACTCTACCTTTGCTAGCAACTTCTTTGCTTGAAGGGCCGAGACAATGCGGGGTAGCACCTTAATCTTGGACTCATAAAACTTAAACTCTTCACTTTCCTCCTTTCGAAAAACTACTTCCTTTTCATGACAAATTATGGTTTCCCGATTAGCGCTTAACCAGTCTATTCCCAAATTTATGTTGAAATCTTTCATATTAATACATTCAACTCAGCCTTAATTATCATGCCGTCAAAGTCTATCTATACTACCCTACCTATCTTATGTGTATCAATTGATCCACCAATGGCATACTAACCTCAAGTATGCTACTAGTTTTCTCCCCTACCATGTTCAATCTAGCTAGGCATGCAATAGATATGAAAGAATGCGTAGTACCAGAGTCAATCAAAACAATGTGTAGTACCAGAGTCAATCAAAACATTCTTCCGATCTGCCAGAGATAGATAGAATACCTGCTATCACTTCTGGGTCCTCCATGGCATCCTCGTGGGTCATGGGCAAGATCCTGGCCTTTTCCTTTTTCGCCTAATCCATGTCCTTGCTTGGCCCACCATAGTTTCACTCATAGGCAAAATGGCCTGGCTGGCCACAACGGCAGCAGACATTCTGCCCCTTCCTACACTCCCCAAAGTGGTGTTTTTTGCATTTTTGGCACTAAGGGGTGCAAAACTCTTTTGGTTACTACTTGGCAGAGGGCTTGAGGGAAGTACTTATCTGTTATCTCGGTTTTGATCTGAGCCCAAGTCATGTTCCTCAGTTCCTCATCAGTCCTAGTACAAAACGCTACTCCCACCAATGTCCAGCCCCACCGACCACGTGGACAAAACTTTATGATCCTTGGGGTATGAGATGTGGCGGAAAATTTTCTCTATTGTGCAGATCCACTCATCTACAACCAGTGGCCTGCCCTCACCGTTAAATGTCAGTGGCTGTTGCTGATGAAACTGTTCGATGACTGACACCACGGGGGCAGCTGGAGGTGCTGTTGGTTTCGGCGCCAGAGCTGGAGCTGGGGCCTGTGCTATACCTTGCACGATCCTAATAAGCTCGCGGAGCTCATCGGTTTGTGTTGGGTGCACCATTTCCTTACAAAACAAATACTTACGTTGTAATGACTTGAAAGGTATATATATTCCAATACAACAGGAAATATGGAGGAACAACTCAAGGAACATGAAGAATCTTGGTTTATTATTATTCATCAAAAATCCTTTGAGAGGAAATACATCAAAGAAGCATCTAGTGCTCAACAACTGGAAAGAATAAAGAACAACTCTGGAATAGAAAACATGTGCTATAAGGGTAATGATAACTACTCCAAACTCTCTGCTATCTCTAGTCATGATTGTCGCTAACCCAACTGTTTGACACCCTAAACTTCTTGGGCGGAGGGGTATGTCTTCCCATGTAGTAGATGATTCTGGCTCAGAGTCTTCCAAAGCCTCTTCTTCCCCGTCCTGTTCTAACTCTTCATCCCATTCCTCCTTGGGAATCCCATCCGGAATCTCCTCCTCATGATCTTCCTTTGGATCCTCTTCCAGGTCATCCTCTGACTCAAGTACGTGTACAGGCGCGGGGAAGACCGCAACGCCATATTACACATACGCTCCCCAATGCGCTAAGAACACCTCACAGAATAGGTCAAAATCAATGTCCCTACCTCGAGCCATGTAGAGGTGAAAGCGGACATTCGTAGCTTCTGTTTGTTCTTCCTCATCAAACACGTCTATCAGATGTCCAATGGACCAAGGTCACCCGGTATCTAAAGTTCATCGCTCGAGTACGAGCGGCACGAGCACGACCCACATGCTCCCCTTTGGTCCAGTTAGGGTCAACTGCAAAGTTTTCATATGCTAACCGAGCTGCCTCAGCTTGTCCATTTCCTTTAATAAACGGGGAAGATAGGCATTTACATAAATAAGTGCAAGAAATTTTTTTTTTCTTTTATTTAAATAACATGAGAATATTTCATAAACCATTACTAAAGTAACCATCGTCAAAAGAATAACAAATACTCAAATCATTGCCGAAATATTCAATTTCAAAAAAAACAACCATGTCTGTAATAATTATCCAAAATGAAAGAAAACTTTGACAAATAAATATCAAATCCTTTTTTTATCAATTGCCATCCCCCGTCGAGTCACTGCCAATTTCAAAACCTGTAATGCTTTGAAATAAATGGATGAGTGTTTCGAATAAATACTTAGTAGATTCCCGCACGCAACCTTTAAAACATGCACTACATATTATGCCATTTAACACATATACACATGCAAATTATGTCTTTAAACCTGCCAAAATGATGGAGCCTGACTCCCAATTAAGGTAAGCTAGGCCTGTGAGTTCCCAATTAAGGTGAGCTAAGTCTATAGGCTCTCGATTAAGGTGAGCTAATTATGCGCATACTTTCATATTCATACCATAAATCACATAAGCACATGCATAAACCCATAATATGTAATTGTATCATATTTTTCATAAAACTTGCTCATATAACTTTGAAAACAACTTTAGTATGAAAATCTACCTTGTTATGCTTTCCTTTTTCGAGTTTGAGCTATAAGGCAAACTAAGCGTGCTTCAAATTATGCTACTCATCTAGGCAAATAAATAATTAAAGTTAGAATTTTGAAATATTTAAATCTAAATAAAGGTATAAGGTTAAGTCATAACTTTAAAAGTTTTAGGCTAAAACATGACTTTTCAAAACCTTTAGGACTAAAATGGAGTTTTACAAAATATTAGAGACTAAAATAGATAAGACTGATACATTTGGATCAATTTAAATATCATTAAAAATATAGGGACTGAAACTGGATAAACTAAAATTTTTGGGGACAAATCTTCATGATAGTAAAACATAAGGGCTAACTAAAGGCTTAAATTTTGATTGAGGACTGAAATGACACATAACAAAACTTGGGGCTTAAAAGGGCAAATCGGATTCTCAATTAGAATCCAAAATCCCTAAATCTCTACCCCAAATTGTTCAAAGAAGTAGAGGACTCAGTGGGGTGCGATTCGAGGGTTTGATCGACGACGGGCTCGATGGAGGTCCGAGGAGATCGGAAGCGATTGACGGAGATCGCGGTTTCAAGAGAAGTAGTGGGTTCAAAGCTTTATGGGCTGGAGGGGGTATGCAATTGGGGTTCCAGCTCAAGGCTCTAGTTGCAGTTCGAGACTTGAGTACACGACGGAGGTTCAAGAGGCAAGGGAAGTCGCGGTTTCGAGGAGGGCTGTGGTTTGCAACTAGGAGTGGAGACTTGGGTCTGATTGGGTTCAGTCGGGTAGACGAGGTCCGAGGAACAGAGAGATTGACCAGTGTAAGTTCCATGTCTTGGCTATTGATTTTTGGTTTTGGGTTTGAGGAATTTAGCTAAAAGAGGCGGTCGATGGTGGTGGTGATCCGACGGCAGTGGCTCAGTTAGAACGAAAGTGTGTCTCGTGTGTGTTTGTAATGTACCGTGTGCATATGTATATACCTTTGGAATTGAAAGCTGATTGGGTTTGTAAATACAGATCAAAATCTGTTGAAATGTTTTTTTTTTCTTTGCTGAATTTGCAAAATCACGGGTGAGTATTTATGTAACTGTGTAAGAATTCCTGGGAATATTTATAACTGTGTAATGGCAGAAGTGTATGTAGATTGTTGCTGAATTTTGTGTTCTGGAGTGTGAATATTTGCTAGAATTGCTTCTAAATGTAGAGTGGAATGGAGTGAATTGTTGTTTTTTTTTTTTTTTTTGTTCTTTATTGAAATTGTTTGTGTGACTCTGGTTAACAGGGAGTATAGATACATACATATATATATATACATATATGCACGCTTATACAAGAGGTGGGGGGATTGAGAGAGATTGAGGGAAATCTATAGGATTTCTTGTTGCAAAAAATCAGAGGAGTGGGGGAGGTTTTCGGTTGCCAAACGGTAACTTTGGTTGCGACAAATCTGGAAATGATTACTGGAGGAGATCTGAGGTTCAACTATGTCAAAATTTGGTAGAATTGGTCTTTAGTGTGTGTTTGGCTTTGCTTAATTTTGATTGGGCTTCATATTGGGCCTGAATTATGATGGAGTTAAAATGAACCAGAATTTGGGCTTAATTTAGTTTGCAAGGCATTTTAAAATCTTGGGTTGAAAGTTGGACTTAGAACAAGTAAATTGGACTAGAAATATTAATTTGGGCTTTACAAACTATTTATTTATAAAACTTTACCATTTGGGCCGAGATAAAGAATTTATTTGGATGTCGGCCTTAATAATTACTTGGACCTGAATTTAAAATTCAGAATTAAATCCAATTAACTGTAAACTTGAGTTTTTCTTTAAAACGAAATTTGACGAGCGACGTAAATTCTATTAAATCTTTAATGTGACAAACTATGAAATAATCGATTAGGGTGGTAGCGACACGCTAAAATTCTTTTAAATCCTTTTAAAATAGAAATTTTCAATTAAAGAATTTAATTGGATATCGGCCTTAATAATTAATTGAACTTGAATTTAAAATTCAGAATTAAAAATCTAATTAACTGTAAACTTCGGTTTTTCTTTAAAACAAAATTTGACAAGCGACGCAAATTCTATTAAATCTTTATCGTGACCAACTATGAAATAATGGATTAGGGTGATAGCGACACGCTAAAATTCTTTTAAATCCTTTTAAAATAAAATAGAAATTTTCAATGAAGAAAATTTTCGGTCACTACATCTTAATCTATCACCAAAAAAAAAATAAAAAATAAAAAAAATAAAAAAAACAGCAAGCAACCTTCAATTTCACCAAGAAAGGCAACGTACACCAAGAAAAGATGTTCAGATTTTCTTGAAGCAGGTTGCCAATTTCTAAAATCCCTTGATTTCAGTTCAATATAATTGCGACTTTAAAAAACTCCAGTAGAATAAGGAATTTCCATATCTCAGTGAAACTCGATTCTAGTTTTCAGTAATTGAGAAGAGAATAAAATCCCTTCAGAAAACTTCAATGAATTTTCTGATTTTCCTCAAGAATGCACTCTGGCTTTAGATTATAACCATACAAGAAACCCCTTGTCAAGAATTCATGATGTGTTTCATATTTCTATGCTTCGTAAGTACATCTTGGATCCATCTCATGTGCTAGAATCCCAACCAATTGAGTTGAAAGAGAATTTGACCTATGAAGAGCAACCAGTTGAAATACTAGATAGAAAAGAGCAAGTTCTATGCAACAAGATAATTCTATTAGTGGAAGTTTTTTGGAGAAATCACGCAACAGAAGAAGCAACCTGAGAAAGTGCGGATCAAATGCGTTCTTAGTACCCTCATCTTTTCAGTTCCTAGATGAATGAATTTTGAGGGCAAAATTCTTTGAAGGGAGTGAGTTTTGTGACGTCCCGACTTACTGTATTTCCACCGTCATTAATCAAGGTGAGTTAGATAGTTAGTTAGAGTTAGAAGCTAACTTAGAGTAGAGGTTTAGCAGCTAATAATTAAAGAAATATAAAAGTAGTAAATAAAGTAAAATAAAGTAAAAAAATAAAAATAAAAATCAACAAGTGAAATCAGAATAGAGGAAGGCAGTGCAGATTTTCAGCTAAGAATACTGGCTGCTGGGGTCCCTCTCATTCTTTAACCTCATCGATCCTTTGTTTATATTATATATCAAAATAGCCTTACCTAAGGCAGAAACAGGGAAGTCGTGCAGCGGAGAAAAGGACTCAAATACAATGAAGAATTGGGCAAAGAATTAGCAACTTAGTTCTCAAATTTAGCAGCTTGTGCAAGAAAGGTAACCGGTCAAGAAGCAAGGTAAATAAAGGAGTTGTATTAACTTGAATTAATACCAAATTCAGCAATCAAAACTGGATAAAAATGTTCTGAAAATATGGAAATAGAGAGATACATTCATAGAGATAGAAGATTTGATTTAAAGTAGTCACTTCCAATCTCTTTTCTCCCTTGAAATCTTGCTACTGATAGGATGCTTGACAATTGGTTTGTTGAATTCCAAAAAGGCAAAAGGGTATCAAAATGAGTATAAAACTGTTGGTGGATGATAGGTTATGCAAGTGGCAAAATACATATTTATGATTCGATTCACAAGTATTGAATTGAAGAGCAATTCCAATGAAAGGGAATATGATGCTTATCACCATCTATTCTCTAATTATGATGGTTGATTGTAATAGAAATGGCAAAGTATTTAAAGTGTATATATGTTGCAAGATAAGCTGGAGGGTGGCCTACAACTAACTGAGTGGATGACATAGTTTATTTAATGTTGACTAGTATAGGGGACATAGTTTATTCAAGCAAGAGACTTAAATACATAAGAAGATTAGCTATCCTATTTTTCATATAGAACCTGACTTGGATTACTTAATTAGCATCTAAATTAGAAGATTTCATGTCTAATAGGAAGTAACGAAGAGGTAGGAGCTGCCTACAAGCCTAGCTAGATTGCTTGCGCTAATAGCTTTGTGAATGGAAAAGCTTTTTGCTCTTAAGCAAATGAAAAATTATTTGTGCCTATGTTATGTGATTTTAATGAAAACTTTTGTTTAAGTTATGTGATTTCCATGAACTTCTTATATGAGCTTGAGTTTAAAGGATGTTGAAATGATTTATGAAATTTTGAAATGCTATATTAGAAACAAAAGTGAGAATTATGATATATTTTGGAATCTTTTCATCTAGTACCTGGTGATTTGATAAATTGACATACACTCTGTTCCAAGAGGATGCCGTTGATCCCTGTTCAGATTCACCTTTCATGGAGGGGACCATAGGCATGGGTTCGGAAGTGTGATATTACGCGTGCATGACCAGATTTTAGTTAGATTTTAGGGTACTTTCGGTTGGATTTCGTTTGATATTGTTAAGTTTTGAGATTATAGATTTGATCTCTTGAAAATTATATGACATTAAATTAAGCTCATAGTTTCCAATTATAGTGTTCCGAATTGCATTTCTCAGTTATTACCATCAATTGTTAAAAATTTACTGATGTTATTTCAGTATATTTGCATCACTAAGAAGGCATAGTTGTTTTCAAATTCTCCACTCACTAAACCTATTAGCTCATACATTTCAAAACGATTCCTCTTAGCAGGTTGCAAGTGAAGATTTTGGGCAACTTTTGGATCTCAACCTACGCCTTTTTGAACAAAAAGCCATCTAATAGTACTCTGTATGAGCCACCTCATTGGCATGCAATTATTATTTTCGGATGCACGTTTATTTTACACATCCTTTTGTGACAGATGTAAATAGATGGCTAGATGGGCTCACTATATCTTTCATAGTAGTATTTACACTACTTTTGCAAATTAAGTAAAATTTTTGGTGTTTCTCTACTGTACTAGAATGGTTCAATTTCTCAAGAAATATGGTTTGGTAGTATATTGGACTGAACATAAGATCATATTGTATTTAGTTGATCAAGTACGCTTTCCTTAAAAATAGAGGAGATGATGCCAAAATTTCTATAAGTTAGTATGCAGAGTCAAATGCCTTGATGGTAGGTCTAACTTCTAATTGGTATCTACTATTGGTGCACGTCACTCCTCGTGTCTACTAGTGCTACTCAGGGTGGGGTGTGTTAGGCCTACTAATTTTTTACTGCAATGCTTATACGAAAGTTTTGGTGGGAAATTCTTTGCTTTACTTTTGTTCTTTATATGATAGAATGAGGTATGACTTATATGTTATCTCTTAATAAAAATCAGCCCAATTTGAAGTAATCTACACATACTTCATCACTGGCAGTGAATTTCTTTGTTATAAGGTTCCATGTAGAGCCAGAGTTATGAGGCATGAGCTTACAACTAGCATTTTATCTATATGTTGCACAGGAAAATACTATTTGAAAGTGATTAAAAACAAACGACATATAATTACACAACGATAACTCAAAGAACTTGGATTACTACACAAAAAAAATGATTTATCTTTTAAATTTTAATCCAATGAAACACTAAATCAGTAGTAGAAATATTTAAATAGAAGTCTAAACAGGCTTATCAACTTTGTAAAAGACTGGACTAATAAACATGCTCAAAAAACAAATGTTGAATCAATATAAAATAGGAAAAATGCAAGCAAATATGGCTGAGGGATTCAAAATATTTCGATAGATTTAGAAACACGAAATGAGCGGGAAAATTGTTTAGCAAACTTTTGTGTTATTATGCATGTGTGTAAAAGATTGAGATAATGTTTAATTAATTAATAAAGTAATTAAACAAACCACAAAAATTCTAACAAAAAGTAGATGGTCAAGATAAAAGAAATCTCATCAAATTTAAAAACACGAAATGGACAGGAAAATATTTATTCTCACCACTATTACACTGGTTCCAAGTCTTTTCAGTGTCCAGGTTATCATAGTATATGCTTTTCTACTATTATTTTATTTATCCCGCCGCCAGCTATCACGCCATCCATGATTGGTAATACCAATCACTAGTTTTAATAGTTTGTTGCTCTTAGTGTATCCTACAAGATACAATATTTTTTATTCTCATATAAACAAGAGGTGTAAGCATGTTTTAATCATTTTGACTTCTTTAAAAGTTACGTGGTAAAGAATAAAAGAATTTGTACATATAGAGTTGCACATTGATACATTATTAATTTATTTGACAAAACTAGTGAGCTAGGTAGAATCAATTAGAAATTAGAAAAAATCAGCAGTAATTGAAGTAGAAAACAATGGGCTCTCCTTTTTTTTTTTCATAAAGGCACAAAATCCCTCGACCCCTACTAACTCTTCTTCCTGTCGACGTCGTCTTCATCTTTGCATAGTTTTTCTTTGTAAATTTCCTTTTCCATTGAGCCTATATATTTCTTATTTAAAAAATAAAAAAGTAAAAAAGGGAGAGAGGGTGTTGGTCCGAATCCTCTCTCTCTCTCTCTCTTTGTTTTTAGATATTTTAATAGATTTATCTATGTTCAAAATTTTATACACACACATATGTCTTATCTTATCTTATCTTATCTAGGAAGTATCTTCTAATTTGAATTAGACTATTTTATTTTTAATTAATGTGTTAATTTTTAATTATTTTTATATGCTTTTAAATCAAGTTGCTATGATCAAGTTACTTCTTTTGATAGATAAATACGGTTTAACTAACCTTTCATGGTTTATAAAATTCTCATTATGGTATAGTTACAAAGAAAAATAAAATTTTTGATTTCTCAAGGTTTAGAAATGGCAATGAGCTCGGCTGGGTCGGGATCGGGTATGTTACACCAGTTACCCTACCCATCAAAAAAAAAAAAAATTTATATCCTTGTACCCATTCCCACATAAATGGAGCATGGGTTGGAGGACGGGTCGGTGCAAGTAATTACCAATTTATTAGTCTATTTATATATCTATATATTTTTATTGGTAATTGGTCTATTTATATATCTATATATTTTTATTTTTATTTTTATGTTTTATTTAATGAATAGCATGGGGTGTCCCCAATATAGAATTACGATTTCAATTGAAATTATTTAGCTTTCCAGATAACTTTCATTATTCTTTTACTTTTCAAACTTTAGACTATTTGATAAATGTTTTTGTTTTTGACAAGAAATGGTTAAATAGGTGGGGTATGTGTAAAAGTATGATAACCTTCCCAGGCCATTCTCAAGTCGGGCCAATTTTCTTTATGTCATCCATGACCTAATTACCCGTTTAGCCGGGTATATTCTCCCTCTTAATGTGGTCGGGGTGCCTACAGGTATTGGGTTGAACATGTTTTCTTACTACTCCTGCTGAATTCACTTAATGCATTTCATATCAAGTAAAATATAATAACTATTAGTTAACAATAAAATAATTGAAATATTACAGTTTAATGTGACTAATCATACATTATTTAACATTTCGTACTATTGTTAAGATATAATTTGATTTGATATCTTCACGTGCGTAATCTAGTTTAGTATTAAAATAATAAGGAACAATGCAATATTAACAACAATTGTAACAAACATGTGCTAGAATGACGTCATACATTAGACTAATCTGAAGATAACGACTCAAGTTTGAAACAATATAATTCATATTTGTCATGAGCAGAGGAAATATATTAGATAATACGTACTAAACAACTGGAAAAATTTTAAGTGATTATAAATATTTTATTGTTAATTAAAGTGCAAAATGGAAAATCTAGTATGAACAATCAAATAGAAGATTGGCTTACCCAATCTAATTTTAGATTTTCAAATGTGCATTGCATGGGTAGAGCTCCAAAGGATTGTCATGCATAAAATGTAGAGTGATGATGCCTCTTAAGCTTAGGATCATAAAGAAACTATTAAACATGATCTATGCTTGGTTTTAATGTGCATTCTATGCTTGTATGTAAATGTAATATGTAATCGGTTCTTTATTTTGCGTTTTAATGGTTCCCAACAACATGTGGCAAATAAGGTATCCAAACTCAGTTTTTGTAAAGAAAATTAAGTATAGAGATTTTATTTAAGAGATCTTGATATAAATAACAAACACATGTACTTGGTTATTATGTATAATTTGGAGAAGTAACTAATAGATATTTTATTGGTAATCCTTTGTATTAAACAAAAGAAAACATAGATAAAAATACTGTTAATTGGATGGACTATTTTTTAACTTTAGACTTCAAAGTAAGTATAACAGTACAGAAATGAAGAGTTAAGTATTGTGGCATAAAAATACAAATTTGTTTAAGAATATATATCTATATAAACTATTAAAGCAGCTGAGTCTTCTTGGAAAAGCTTTGCATTTTCCTGCCCGTATCAATACCCTTTTTGGTCTTTTTCTTTTTCTTTTTTTTCTTTTTTCTTATTGTTACTTTAATTTTGACAGATTCTTTGGCTTTCTCTTGACACCTCTCTCCCTCAGTGTGATCCTTCCTCTATCTCTCTATCTCACTAGAGCATTTCCAATGGAATGTCTATTAGAGAAATTGTTCTATCACATCATCCAAAAAAACTAATGTGGCAACAAAAAATAGGCATTGTAGACAATGTCTAGACTTAGACGGTGTGGTAAACAATGTTTATATATATATCCATTCTCCTATTTTTTCATTCTCTTTCTTCCCCATTACTGTTTTAACTACTCATATTTTGACAAGTGTCTCATTACGATAAACAATGTCTATATGTATCCACTCTCCTATTTTTTCATTCTCTCTCTTCCAATTTAGTACTCATATCTTGAGAAGTGTTTTATTATTTCGTTCAATTCACATAATCATTAGAGATGCTTTGTACCAATGTTCACTAATTCAAGCCACGTAGGAAGCAATTCACCTTACACCATTGGAGATACTCACACTAAATTCTCTCTTTTCTCACTCAATCCACTCTCTACTCTTCTCAAACCTATATGTATCTCCATTTCTCTATCTATACACACACCGGTATACATATATGACCGAATTCATAGGGGTAGACGGCATCATGTAGAAGAGGGTAAACAAATTGGCTCGACTACTTTTAAACTGGACACTGTATATGGTGGTCGGAACAATGGCCGGTTAGAGAAGTAGAATCTGAACCCAATTCTTTGAATTTTTTCCTTGGTTTTCTTTACTGGTGCATTTGACCATCAGATTTCTGTATTTTTTTAAAAACCATCATGGATGAATTATTGATCTTTTTATGCTACATAAATCACGAATTAACTCTAGACTTCACATTGTTACTTTAATCCTGAAAGTTTGTATATACTGCATTGCTGCCCTATAAATAGCTAGAGTGTTTTTGTTTGTTCCCACCCCTTCCCTATTTCGTTTTATTTTAATTTTTATTTGTTCATTTTTCCAAAATGATGGCTGATTTTGACTGCAAAAAGGAATTCCAAAAGGATCCTTGAAAACTTTATATGGAATTGATTATTTTGTGCAAATTTTTTATATACGGTCTTTAATGGCTTCAAACAATAATTGCGCATACTTTCCTTTCTTTTCTTTTCTTTTCTTTTCTTTTCTTTCTTTCTTTTTTCTTTTTTTTTTTTTCAAAATGCCTTTTATGGAGATACAATATATCTTGACTTAGCATTTGTTGAAAACAAGAGTCTCTATACGGTCTAGTTTACATTTAAAATAGGTTTGTCAAAGTTAAGTGCCTAACATGTTTAACTAAAAATGGTACTTGACTGATTACAAATAGATGAATTTCTACTTTGCTTGAATTGTCTTTCCTAATATGATAATATATGTTTCTCATAGCTGAATGGTTTAGTTGGGGACTCAAGCAATTAGTATTTCATCGTTAATATTCATTCATATATAATAGAGCTAAAAATAGAAGAGATAGATGTCATGTGAGGTTTAGGGTTCAATAGGTTTGAAATGGTTGATGAAATGAAACAAATGGATGATCTGCCATTGAAGAATAAATTTAGACCTTTCCAAGTATTTAGCATTATGCAGACACCCATAAATCTCATTTGCAGTATCAAGTAAGCACACTTCCTAGATTTCCTCCTTGAATTTTTCCATCTATTCTTTGTGTACTTTCCCAACAAGTGCAGCAGAGTATGTCGTTTTTATCCATTTGATATTCAACTATTTCGTAAATAGTTGAATATAGTCTCTATTGGAACTACTTGCAATTATCAAATCCAAAAACAAACTAACTTATATATATTCTACTCTCTTAATTTATTTGAAATTGACAAATATTACCATTTTATTTTCTTGTATTTTAGTACAAAATTAGCAGTCATCTAAGACCAATCGCTTAGAGGAGTTCAAGTATAAATCTAATACCCACTTTAATCTTTAGTGAGTGTGCCTCTAATCCCTTCCATAACACCTTCCAGTGAAACAAGAATAAACATACCCTTACTCCAATCTCTCTTAGTAGCACTCATTTATGCATTATCTTCTTTCTAATTGAAGATAATAGAAAATAACCAAATTTGATCAAGTTATTGTTCTTACAAAAGTGATTTGCAAATAATCAAGCAATAGCCATCGTTATGGATTTTAGTTGCCTTAACAAAAAAAAAAAAAAAAGATGTAAAATATTGCTATCAATGCTACAGAGGTTGTCAGTAACGGGCCTGTGGCTCTTTTAAGAAAAGTATTGATAAATCTTTTTAGCTTGATACATGACTAGATGGCCTCAGGCATATGTATTTCTACTTTCGTTATGGATTGAACAAGTGCCGTTGGACATCATAAAGCTCAGCATACATATTTTGTCTCCAATGATGATGCTAAAGTAGGACATACATTTTAATAAAGTTCTGAGGAGCTTAGCTTGAGGTTATCGTTTCTAAGATTAGTAGGAAAGAAATTCTGTAAGAGAATAGAAAGCGATCAAATAAATAATATATTAGCAAGTACCTAGAATTTTTTTTTTTTTTTAAAAAGTTTTTTGGGTCAGATGCTTAGCCATCATTTAATTTGTTTGTGTTTCCTTTGTGTGATTAAAAGATTCTATTAGCTACAAGTCTTGAAATTCTTTCAAGATGAATGCATGTTATTGGGTTCGATATTGATACGGCGTGTCTTGAAATTGCATTTTCAAAAGCCGATGATCTTGAGGTACATTTTTTGTTTTAACTTGCATTTTTCCTGGAAACCTGGATGTCTATAACCTAATGTATATTTCATGTTTGATTCTTGAGGAGTTGCAATTGCAGCTAGGCATGGACTTCATTAGTTGGGATATCATGAACTTAAAGTGACAAGGCAGCTCTTTCTTTCTGATGTCATTTAAAACAGAAAAAAAGTTATTTACTGCATGTGATCAATTAATTTAAAGAAAGATATGCTAAGAACACAAAACTTGAGGTGTTTCCATTGTTGAGCAAGAACATGCAAAGGTTAACATGTTGATTAACGCTCTTATGAATCTAGACCAAATTGTTGATGTTGTGGAAATGAATCCTCCATTAGGTACGAGAAAAGGTGCAGACATAGATTTCCTCTTCATAGCTTTGATGGTTGCGGTGAAGCTCAGTGGTTACATTGGTAAGAAGTGTATATACGATGTCTGGGCCCTTCCACTCATCTGGTGGTGTTGTAGATATCGTTATGGTGAAATAACCAAAGGGGAGCTCTAAATCGTGTCTGTGACATGTTCGGTTTGGGAAGTTTCAAAGGTGTTGAAGACATGATTAGAAAGAGGTCTAGATGAGGGGATCTGCGCCCTACCTATTTCACAGATATTTTTTCTTCCTATTATTTTTTTGACTTTTTTTTCCAATTTTTTATCTAAATGTGAAAATATTTTATGATGTGTATAATTTGAATTTTTATTGTTTTTAATTGGGAATAATGGTATCTTCAGTTATATAATTTTGAAATTTAGTTTTGTACCAACTAGATATTAGTTTTGCGCTGGTGTTCTATTGTTTCAATAAATTTTATTTTCTCAATAATTATGATTTGATGCTATCACTATGTTAGAACAATGAGTAATAGTCTGTAATGCCTGGATTCTAAATACCCGAGACGTTAACATTTTCCTTCTAGTTAAAATCAAGAGCGGATATAAAGAAGAAAATAACTTAATTCAATAATAATAATAATATAAAAGATAATTTGACAGTAATAAGTCAAACTGCTCCAAAAGAAATTGAAAGTTTTCAGAGTATCTAAACGAAGTTGGAATTATTTAAATTAAAGCAAGTTTATTTTTTTAGTGCCACCAATGTTCAGTGTCTCCTTCGAGTCTAAATCTGCAAAATCTATATATCTTATACATATATATATATATATATTAAAGTAGGATAGTAGTGATATGTCATTTTTCCCGTCAAAATCACTATCCTATTTTTTTACATTCTTTTATTTAATAAAAATAATAATAACATTAATCATAATAATCATAAATAGTAATAATAATATGAAATATATTATTCGATTAGATATGCGTAATTAAGATAAAATAAAATGAGATAAATTAGATTATATATGTGTGTGATTAAAATACGTGTAATTAGATTATATATTAAGCATAATTCGACGAAGATAAATTAAAATTAAGAAAAATGATGATGATGATGATGGCGACGGCAACAACAACAATAATAATAATATGAAATATACTATTAGATATATGTAAGCATCACCGTACATGATTTAGATATAATTCCAAATTAATCAAATTTATCTTCACAATAGAAGTTGCAAAAGATTTTTTCTCCATCTCTTTACCAATTGTAACACCTATCTCTTCACTTATTATTATATAATAATAATTATTATATTATTAGATATGTGTAAGCATAACCGTACTTGTATATCCTTTTCTTATTTATATTAACTATAAATAGTAATATATTTAAGCTTCAAATTAAACATTAAGAAAAATGATACATGTTTTTGTTTAACTATAATTTACATCGTAAACATAATTCAACTTAATAACTAACTTAACAAACTCTAACAATTACAAATTAAATAATCAAATGCCAACGATTTACTGACTTCGCCGCAACTAAAAACCATAATATAAATTATTTAAACCAAAAAAAAAAGAAAGAAATCCAAATAATATAAAAATAAAACTCAATGGAGATAAATTAAATTTAAGAAAAATGATGATGATAATAATAATAAATATTATTAGATATGTGTAAGCATCACCACACATAATTTAGATATAATTCCAAATTAATCAAATTTATCTTTACATTAGAAGTTGCAAAAGATTTTTTCTCCATCTCTTCACTAATTGCAATACTTATCTCTTCACTTATTTCATTTATCTTTTTCCAATACTTTATCTATTCACTTATTATATAATAAAAATAATCATTATTATATTCTTAGATACATGTAAGCATATCAATTAAACGGATTATTTACATTTTTTTTATATATTTTTCCAAGACTCTAAATTAAATGGATTTGCAATAGGCAACAGTACACATCAACTAAAACTGGACGGAGATAACTAAAACTTAAGAATAATAATATGAAATATATTATTAGATATGTGTAAGCATCATCATACATGTTTTAGGTATAATTCTAAATTAATCAAATTTATCTTCACAATACAAGTTGTCAAATATTTTTTCTCCATCTCTTCACCAAGTGCAACACTTATCTCTACACTTATTTCAACACTTAGCTCTACACTTATTTCATTTATCTTTATCATTCACATTCCTAGATTATACAAACTCCACCACTATAAATAATTAGGTATTTTCAATACACTTCAACCATTTAACTTCATTAAAAAAGCGTATAAAGTGTCTATCAAACAGCCATTGTAAAACCTTGTGTCTTGACTTATTGTGATTTAAAGGTTAAACTGGGTTCACCCATCACCATCTCTTTCTTTGATTTTATTTTCTATTAAGTGTAATGTAACTATGCAGTCATGTAATTAGGATTTTTGGTAGTTTATTGGTTTGGTAGGAGCTTCATGATTATTAACATGGAACGTGTTATTTTGAATTCAATTATTTATCCATTTAATTTGTATTATCTGCATGTAGCTGTCATTGAATTCTGTATTTTTCGAGCTTTCTTGAATTAATGTCTTTATTTGAAGCGAATAGCTCAATGCAATACATCTTAAGAAGTATAATTAATGGTAGTTTGGATATTGATTATTCTATTTATATTGACGCCTTGCTATTTTTATATTATTCGCATCCATCAGACATATTAAATTCCAATGAGGAAGTTAACAAATCACTGTAATTTCTAACGGACGGGGAAGGCCACGAGATGAAAAAGGTAAGCATATTCAATTATATTTGTAATTTTATATATTATTATTACTTTTGCTTCAATTGTTTACTGTACAGTATACTAAAACCGTATTCCCATTTCTCTCAAATTCTTTTTTATTACAATTTATCTCAATTTATATATGCTTCGTGTATGTTCTTTAATTTTTTTCAGAATCTGTTCGTACGGGACAAAGAAGTCACATGGAGTTACTTCGGAAAATATTGTGCATGTCTCATCAACGAATAGTTTATTTACTTGTTCTCCAAACTGTGGTTCGAGAGTGCCATTGAGTGAGATAACCAACGGTAAGAAATCTCTTTCTTACTCTCTATTTTTTTTTTCTTTTTTCTTTTTCTTTTTTTTTGTGCTTCTCTTTCTTACTCTTAATGATGAGGTTTGCGTTGGTTTTTTGTATTTTATGTTTTATTTTAGATTTTGTTTAGGTGCAGTAAAAGAAGAAGAAAAGTTAAAAAGAAGAGAAGAATGAAGAGAAAAAATGACATACAATATTGCACTGTGATTGTTACTTGCGAATTGGTTTAATTTTTTAAATTTTTTCCTGTAATTCCCTAACTTCAAAATGGTACAAGTAACATGTTAATTATGCCTCATTTGTTGACTTCAGTATTTAACACAGATTATGAGTTGATATGTTAGAATTTGAATATTGAAATTGCTCTATGTAGCAATTAAAGCAATTAAATAATTAAATATCTATGTTTCAAAATAAATAAATATCTCTATATGTAGCATTTCGATTGACCGAGTCGACCACAAATGTGAATAGTGAAATGAATGATGACAATGGTATGACAATTGCTCATTATATTTCTTTCGTTTATGGTAGCTATTCCCAATTCTAGATATGGTTGATTATGTATATATATATTAGTAATATATGTATATGAGTGGAATAAAATTGTGATTATTTAGTTTTTCTAATTACCGCATTTTTTTACCAATTATTCTATTCATGCAACGCACGGGTATAGAACTAGTATATTAATTATGAGAACGAAGTCTCAGTGCCTTTTGTACCGTGATTTTCCCGCCTCTTTTATTTGGTAAATCTTGCAGTAATGTTTTTTTAACAAAAATTTTTATTAAGGAACTCAGAAAAGATTTGAACATGTGACAAATAAGTTTAACACCAATGCCTGTACTATTTTGCGCATTATCTTTTTGTAAAACTTTTTCAGTAATAAATTAAAATATCAAATCTAAAAGGCTAATCTCAAATAAACCCTAATCCCTCTTAATTAGTATATTCACTATCTCCGCTATGTGTTGGTAAGTTTAATATTATTTGAGCTTTTTTAAATGCATTTTACATATTTTGAAATTTTTTAGTTTTATTAGGATTTTTTAAAAATGTGGCGAGTACAGGGTATTTTTTACTTAACTGACCTGAACCACTATGCCTTGTTCCCTGATCAATTTAAACGGGTACTGGAGCAGATATAGAGTGGGGTTGGTAGAAACAGGGTCAGGTACATGGGAGGCGTATCCGACCAGAACTCGTCCTACTGTCATTCTTATTATTAGGATTCCTCCTATTTTCAAATAAATTAAAATATGATACCCATCTTATCTCATTTTTTGCCCTTCAATTTCTAGATTAATTAGATTTGAAAACTTATTCACTTATTGTGGGAGAAACGTCGTTTTTTTCGCAAACACCCCTATATCTAAGCTCGCTTCAATTGAATCATATGACATCTGAAATTTTAGAGTTAGCATAAAGTGTGATGCTTTGAGTTGATTGTTGTGCTGGAATGACTAGGTCGAAGTTGGGGCTCTCAAGTCTCCCACTAAGAGAAGGCAACGAAAGAAACTCAAATGTCCTATTAAACCCGCAAATAGGAACATTAATAGTGCACGTTGAATTTTTGCAACAGGAAATGAAGAGGCTCTATCAACAACCACCTCCTCCCTCAATCCAAAGGCTTGAATCGAGAACTAAGTCTCTGGACCTGAGAATGGATCATAATAGGAATCGATCTGAACCATGTAGGCTCCAGTACTTATTTCTATGGCCAAAAAGTCATTGTTGCACCCCTTAGAATGCAGAGCACTTAAAGAAGTATCAGTAATAAGTGCTATCTCCTACTTCTACGATAATGAAAAAGTCTACTACTTTTAGTTGCCTAGATTCCACTTGTATTCCTCTCCTATTCTATTGATCTAATCAAGTTGCCTACTGATCATCAACAACTCTTGTCGAATATTAAGCGAATAATACAAAACTAGGGTATAAGGCAGTACCTAGCCCCAGTATAATGTCAAGTCCGCACGAGGCCGAATTGGTGGACAAGGCCGTACCCAGCCTTTTAGTATAATCTTCGGCCCCCAAGAGGCCAAAGTAGGGGGACAAGGCAGCACCCAGCCTCCAATATAATCTTAGGCCTACGCGAGGCTGAACTGGGGGACAAAGCAGTACCCAGCCTCTCAGTATAATCTTAGGCCCCTAAGGGGCTGAATTGGAGACAATACAGCTACCAGCCTCCCAGTATAATCTTACGCTTCCGATCTCAAGGCCAAACTGAGGGGACAAGGCAGTACCTAGCCTCTAGTATAATCATAGGCCCGCACAAGGCTAAAGTGGGAAATAAGGTAGTACCAACCTCTCAGTATAATCTTAGGCCTATAAGAGGCTGAACTGGGAGACAAGGGAGCACTCAGCATCCAGTATAATCTTAGGCCCACACGAGGCTGAACTGAAGGCGAAAGGCAGTATCCAGCCTCCTAGTATAATCATAGGCCCCACAGGAGTCCAAACTGGGGGGATAAGGCTGTACCCAGCCTCTCAGTATAATATGAGGCTCTCACAAGGCTGAACTGAGTGGACAAGGCATTACCCAGCCTTTAGTATAATCTTAGGCCCCAAGAGGCTGAATTGATGGGACAAGACAGTACCTAACCCTGCTAACCACGAGGCTAAATTACTGGGACAAGGCAATACCCAGCCCCAATAACATCTTTGATCTGTTTGATTTTGAAAAAAAAAAGAGGCTCAGTAGCTTGGTAGCTCTGACAAGGAGCCGACGACCACGATCATTCGGTTACTTCATTGCTGGATGGCAGCCATGAACCCCACTAAAGGAACAGACTGGCTACGCATTTGGAGCTTTGAGACTTTAGATTATTGCACCTAGAACATTTTAGAAATCTTTGAACGAAGCCTACATACTTAGAAACATTTTGAATCTTATAACTTGCTTGTAATTTTTTTGAAGAAACGACAGGTCCTATCAATATCCAAAGTTCAGATGTACATGAGAGTATGCCAATAGAGCATAAGGTCTGGTTAGTTGTTTATATAACGTACCAATGGAGGAGTCGGTAAATTATTTCTTTAGGCAATTGTCGAAATGATAAAGTTCATTAAAGCAAAATGAAATGTCCCAAACTACAAAGAGCTAATAGCCCAAAACACATGGCGACAATGGCTAGAACAAAAGAAGCTAAGTTGCAAAGGACCTAGGACACAGGAATACAAAAGTAAGCATAAAAGTGAAACCTTCAAAGGTCCTGTTCCTAATCTTCAGTTGGCAGGTCCGCAGCAAACTCACTAGTTTTTTGCTCCTCAGAAGCCTTGGCTATATCGGCCACTCCATCATTCTCCTCATCGCTATCATCCAAGCTGAGTTCACCTTCGTAATAAGGGTTGGCTGCCTTGAACTTGGCAATCTCCGCCTTTTGTTTAACCTTCATCTCCTCCATGTCTTTCAGCTACTTAATGGAAAAAGCAGACCCCTAGGCTTTGATTTTCTTGATCATGTCTACCTGGGTTTTGAGATCTATTAAATTGGCCCAACTAGCACTCTTTGCTCTCCTTCCACAATTCAGCAAGCTCCAATCCACTAAGATGTGCTTTGTTGGATGCTCCAACTATGATATTATCTCTATGCTCTTGAGATTTCCTTTCTCATCAGACTTATTAAACTTACCACTTGAATCGGACCTAGAAGTCAAATAAGTATCATCTGAGGAATCTTTTGAAGAGGACGCACCCAACTAATTGGAGGAAGCTAGGAACTCCCAGACCCTCGACAGAGACTGCTCTAAAAGAGTAGCCGGTAATTGTTGTCCTCTTGAGGTAGCTGAAGGTGCCTGCTCCAAGGGAACAGCCGTTGCAGGCTATTCTAAAAAGGCAGCGCATAGCAGCGGCTGCTCTATATGAGCTGTACGCGACGGCTATTCTGAAGGAGCAATGCACAGTAGCTGTTCCGAAGGAGTAAAGCGCAGTAGCCGCTGGCCTTTAGGAGTATTTCATAGTGGCTGCCTACACTGCCCTACTGGGGTAGCTGATGCTTGCTGCCGCTTCGTAATAGCGGCACGCTGTCAGAGCATTGCGTAGTAGTAGTTTTACGCTTTCATATCATTGCATAGTGGTTGCTCTAAGGTAGTAGCGTACAGCGGCTGCTCTAAAGAGGCAGCCACAGAACATTGTCCTGTTGGGGCCACTGATACTTGTTGTCACTTAAGAGCAACTGCGCTTTTTAGAAGCACTGCGTGTAGTGGCTGCTTCAAGGGAGAGGTGCGCAACAGCTTCTCCAATGAGGCAGCAACCAAACGCTGCCCTACTGGGGCAGCTGATGCTTGCTGCCTCTTTAGAGTAGCCGCGTACTGCTGCTCCAGCTGAGTCGGTACTGGCATCAGATCCAACAGTACGGATGGTAGAGATAGCTCTAGTAGGATGGAGGCATGGCTGATGATACGACGCGGTTCTGGCGATGGAGGTGTAGAGACAGAGCTACCCATTAGATCTGATCTAGAATCTGATGGATCTATGACAGGAGAAGTCATGCTCAACCTTGCCACGGTTGAAAATCAAGAAAAAACAGAGATAAAAAGAAAAATTATAATAATTTTTATTATTTAAAATTTTTTTTCAATCATGCTCTTGAAGGGGATTGCAAGTTGCTGACGAATCTGGAGAAAGAAGAGACCAAAATGTCCATGCCTAACTAACATCTACCTTAGACATCTAGGGGCAATTGTTGTACTAGAATGACTAGGTAGAAGATGGGGCCTTCAAGTTCCTAAGGAGCTGCCAAGCCCAGAACATTAGGGGGCTACCAAGCCTAAAAGTCTTTCAAGGAGTTGCCAAAACTAGAGTTCATTAGCTGTCAAGATCCAATGGCTCTTAAGACCTATAGAGCTCATGTTGATTTGAGATCGATGGCTTCCTAAGGTAGTTGGAGTCAGCTATTAGTAGTTGGTTGTTAAGTTAGTTATAAAAATATTGTACAAGGTTGTTGGAGTTAAAACCTAGAACTTGTGTTATCCAAGAATTTGGGCTGGGGGCAGAAACTCATGTTTTGTCTGCTTCCCCAATGTAAAAGCCCTAAAGGCCCCTCACCTACCTATAAATATAAGAAGAGAATGATAAAAGAAGGATCCTCTCCCAACTTTAAAGAGGAAAAAGCTGTCTTAGAGTAGGAAAATATGATAAAAATCCTGAAGTTGACTCTCTGTCCCAAGGGGCCTGGCTTCTAGCTCCTAAAGGGGCAAACTTTCAGCTTTGATTTACAATTTGATCTAAACTAAAGTTCCTCACATTTCTTACGTACATAAAATTCCCCACTTGTCTTGGTAACTCGGAAGCTCACAAATTTCGACGTCAACATTGATAATGACTTAATATGTTAAATGTAAACTATAACACATTTTTCTATTTGAATTCTTATCACATTTCATCTTTCTAAAACTATACGTAAAAATATTTACAACAAATATTTTTAATACTTGTAATATATTGTTCGACTCATGTTTTGTCTTTCATGATCTATAATTTGGGTTGAAATCTCTTATATTCTATGGTTAACTTTAATTATAGTGATGACAAATTTAAATTTGATAATATTTTACATTTGTTGTTGAATTTACATTTTTTAATGTATTGAATGATGGTAATAGATTTTTCTCGTTATTGCATATGTACGAGAGATTAGATGCAAGAATATAGATTATCTTTCGAACGATCTTAAACTTTGTTGATATCAAATTTAGCATTTTACTCAACAAACAAAATTTGTATTCACGGGAAATTTGTATTCGAATCGGCTTGTGTAGTTAATGTATAAAAAGTAAGGAATGTTTGCAATAAATGAAAGAGAGTAAATTTGCCAAAGACAAGAAGAATGAGATTTTATTATTTTTTTGGTCTCCCCTTTTTGGCATCGTTTGCCTCTATTTATAATACCCCCTTTGCTAGTTGCCTAGGGGTGATAATTACATGCATTTAATGCAGGGCCCATATGAATGGCCTATGCGTCATGTCAGTTGAGATTTGACCTCTACTTTTCAACTACTGGCTACTTTAGTTATGTATGGGACCCGTGGCCATCACCTTGTATTTAATGCTAAAGTCCCATCAGCCGTAAGCAATAAGGTCCCTCACATGGGTTCCCTAGTGGGTACTTAGCTGTCGTGCCTGTCAGGTCGCAGCGTTGGGTTGGGGCACTATGAGCTCGTTATTGTAGTGCCCAAATGTCCTAAACGCAAGATCCTAAGAATGGAGACTTGCCTTAGAGGTCACTGAAATGGGCTCTTTAGGTGTTTCAGTCTTTTGGTCGTTAGGCCATTGATAGTTGTTGACTTTTAGCCCTTAACGACCTGATGGCTACAAAATGCCCTCTCAAGGTCGCTGTTTCTGACCCTCAGAGTTAGCGGCCTTAAAGCTTTGCCAATAATTCACTTCAAACTTTTTACCACTCGAAATTAGACTCTCTGAATTTCGAAACGGTTGAGATGGCGTATTTAGCCACGTGTTACCCCTTTTGGTGGGATGGCATGTCTCAAAGACTTAAAGGCGGTAATCATTAGTTTGACTATTTCCCTTTCGTTCCCCAAAGCATCACGCGACCGTCATACCATACCCAACCTTATTTATACTCTTCCCTTCGCCTCTTTCTTTCCCCTGCATTTTCTATTTACTTCACAGAAAGGTTTTTATCTTCAAGGGATTCTGTCTAAGGTAATTCTTCTTTGTAATTCAGGGGGATCTCTTTGGGTAGCCTTAGGTTAGTGAAATGACGATTGGAGAAGGGGAGGTTTCTCGAATGATCACTGGCCGGTCTAGTGAAGAAGCGGAAGAACTGCAGGTCCCGATTGAGTGGTAAGAGAGAGAGGGTGAAGAAGAGGAGGAAGAAGTGGAGGCAAGCTCTAGTTGTTGTCCTCTGGTGGCGGTGGTATTGGAGAAGGGCCTGCCATGGTTAGCCAAGAACATCCCCTCACAGGTAGAGGAAGGGATTTAAGCCTCGTTCATCGCTGATACTATGTACCGAGTGATCTGGCGTTGTGGCTTCCTTATGAAGAGGAGAAGGCCCATAATCTTCTGAGATGGTGCGTCACTGTGAATACAAAGATGATTCAGGTCGGGTTAAGGGTCCCTCTTCCCAGGCCTGTGACCCGGCTATTGTAGTTCTGGGGGTTATCCCCTCATAGATTCCACCAATGGAGTGGAAGATCGTAATAGGGGTCTTCACCTTGTGGTAGCACAAGGACTGGGGATTCCCTAGCCTTGAGGATTTTGACTCCTATTACTTGTTGAAATCCTCTCCCTCTGGATGGAAAAGGTTAGTCCTATGTGGCCGCTTACCCAAAATCAGGGCCCCAACGTCTTTGGGGCAATCTGGTAAAAGGGGGGGTACCAGACTCAGTCCCATAATGGAAGGAGAGGTGGTTTTAGGTATGAGATAACTGGAGGATTCCACTGGCCCCGGGCCACGAGGATACAAATGTGGCGACCAGCTATGCAAACACTTATAAGTAGCTATCTAGCGAACTCTTTTTCCGATCTGACAAGCTAATACTTATTTTTCTCCCATTTGTTTCAGGAGTCGATAGGCTGCAGTTGATATCCTCAACCTTCAAGGAACGAGCTCAAGAGTTCATTGAGTTAGAAGCTCAAGCTCGCCATGTCAAGGGCCTGACCAACAAGGATGCCAAGATCGAGATTGGCTTCTCAGCACTAACCACAATCCAAACAACAGTAAGTTGCAAACGTGTTGTGGATATGTTTGTGTCTGTATGGCCACTCGACACATGCTTTCTCCTTTTGTAAGTTAGGGAAACCACCAAGAAACAACTCAAGAGATGAGGTTCGCTGCAGAAGTTGCCGCTGTTTTAGAGAAGAAAAAGTAACGGAAAAGACTTCATGAGAAGGCCATGGGCAAGTGGGTTGCTAAAGAGGCCGACCTTACAGCTGCTGACTCTTCTGCCAAGCAACAGAGAGCTACTTCCTTGCCTATTCCTCCTGGCCCCTCTTCTGCCTCCCTACCTCCCGTTACAATGATCTCTGGGAGGGAACACCGGTTCAGGAGAAAGGAGTTCTGGACCTACTGGAGGATGACCTGTTTCTCCCAGTTTAACCAAACCGCCAAGCCGTGCTGGAAAAAATGAAAGATAAGAGGCCTAAGGCTCTGCTCAGTTTCAACCTCTCAAAGAGAATGCTAGAAACCATTTTAGAGGGGCTGCCTAGAAATCTCGGTAACGCCATAAGCGACACGGCCAGGAGCTGGTCGAAGAAGTGGGAGAAGTATGCGAACTCCATGTCACTTACAGAGATTCTCCAAGCAAGCCCAGCTATGCAAGGTTGCTCGGCTGTCTTAGACCAGCATGCAGAAGCTCATGTCCGTAGGGTAATATAGGACACGAAGAAGCTAACCAAAGAGGCGGACATGGCAGCCAAGGTAAAGAAGAAAGTTGAGCTGGCGCTAAAGGAAAAGGAGTAAGATCTGGCAGTTTCTAAGGGTGAGGCTGCCCTATCGAGAAACGATCTGGAGACCTCTAAGAAAAAGATTGAAGAGCTGGAGAGCACGTTGGCGACCGAAAGGTCGAATCATGAGCAAGATCTGATAGAGTCTAAGAACAGGGCTGCTTCTGGAGGAGCTAATTGGGTACAAAGAAGAGGTGGTCAAGTACAAAAGCTCAGAAGAGTACAAGCAAGCCAACGCCGGGCTGTATTACAAGACGGCCAAGGGTGATCTTTAAGAGGTCATTAAGGTCCGGCCTGAGTACGATCTCAATTTCCTCAAAGAGCAAGTAGCCAAGCTCAAACATGACGGCGGCTATAAGAGCTCTAACGATGAGGATACTGAGGTTGAGGCTCTCGCTACTGAAGAGGTCGAGATCCCTATTCCGGGAGATCAGACCTGAAGCTTCACCCTCTTTTATTTTTTCTTTTTGAGATCTCCCCGTACTTATGAAATGAAAAAGTTTTTACAACTATTTGTTCATTTAAATTTGATTTGGCCTACACTGCACAATGCCTTTGGGCAAATCCACAAACCAAAGTGTTAGGGCATACAACTAGAAGTTCGTCCTAGTTTAGGCCACGTACAATGGATTTGAGTGAGGATTTTGTCCCAAGTGTGACGCTATTTAACTAGAAGCTTGTTCTAGCTTCAGTCGCGTAACCCATTATCGCAAGTGTTAGGCCGCTAGTCGAGGGTTCACCACGACCTTGTTCGCATAGCCGTTAACCTGGATGTGAGGCTGTTGACTGAGAGCTTATTTTAGTTGTTTCTTGTGCCGATAAGTCAAATCTATGTCAAACAAGTGTTAGGTCACTGGCAGGAAGCTTTTTCTCGCCTTTGTCACTTTAACCCTTACTTAGTCATAGATTTGTCTTATTTGAGGTCGTAGAAAAATGTGGGCCTGATGCTTTAAACAAACTAAATAGATACACATGAATTATTTAATTTACCAAGCATGGCCTATCAGTTCCAGGCGCAAGGCTCTTCAGAGTTGATACTCGGCTATTGGTAGTATTTTCTCAGGTGTTTTGCGTTCCAAGGGTGCATCAACTCGTTCTCTTGCATGTCTTCGAGCTTGTAAGCCCCATTTAGCAGGATTCACTTGACTTTGTAGGGACCTTCCCAACTCAGACCCAAGGTTCTTGAGACCGGTTCCTTAGTGGAGAGGAACACTTTGTGCAAGACTAAGTCTTCCACTTTGAAGCAGTGTACCTTGACCTTGGTGTTGTAAAACCTGAAACACTTCTGTTTATATGCTGTATTTTAGATTTCAGTCAACTCTCTTTCTTTGGCAATAAGGTCGAGCTCGTTGGCAAGGCACTGGTAGTTCCCAGTTTCGTTGAAATGTGCTATCCTGGAGGTGGGAATATCTAATTCAATGGGAACCATTTCCTTTGTAATGCCCCCAGTTCTACAAACCCAAAACGCTACGTGAAACGCTCTTTTTACTTTAAACTATGCGGAAGAATTTACTTTAAACTACGCAGAATAGTTTTTTTATAGTACTTCAAAAGTTTAATACTGAAAATTCAATAATATTGAATTTTGAATGCGGTGAAATAAATAGTAGTTTATATATATCCGGTCAAAAGAGATCAACTTACATACCAATCCTTTAATAGATTTTTTAAACGAAATAACACTACATTTAAAGATTTCAGGCAATAATAAACATAAAGTTTCAATAGCCACTGCCACCGGTCTCGCCACCTGCTCCGGCGCCTGAAAAGGTTTTTAGAAAACAATGAGAGTTTCGAAGAAACACCCAATAGTCTCGGCACACACCCAGTAGTTTCAAAGAAACATGTTATATCTTACTATCCCGTGGATATATAAATAAATCAATGTACTATCCCAGGTATAACATGTTGGCATTACAAACTGAATCACATTCAACTCGAATCACATGTCATAACTTGCAACTCAAACATTTCAATATGTATGCATCACTTGAAAATAAAATATTTAACTTTGAGAAGTAGAGACTACCTTAATTTCGTAGTTGAGTTTGAGCTTTACAGCAACTAAACATCGAAGGGTCAACTCGCCTCGTCTAGCCATGTGAAATAAATTCTAAATTAATAATCGAGAAATTCATTTAAAATTTGCTCAATTTAATTTTGAATAAAATGATATCCTTTAAAAGTTTCCATTGATGAAAGGGACTCTTGTCATAATTAAAAGATCATTTCAAAATTGGAACTTTAGAATGACCAATGTTAGAATTTAGGAATTAAAGTACCTAGATTTTGAACTTTTGGAATTAGAATGGATTTCAGCAGCATCTTGATTACCAACTTAACTAGATATGAAAACACAGGAACAGATTTGCATTTTAGTATAAACTTAGGAACTGGTTTGAAATATGAGTGAAATATTTATAGAACAAAAGGGACTTACTGGTTGTGAGTGCAAACAGTGGCCGAATGATGATGTTTCCTTGTTTGCCAAATTGAGCTTGCTGGTATTGATCTTTGACACAAAGAGTAGAAATTTGAAGAGGGAAGTTTTAGTCTTTAAAAATGAGATGCAAACTATGGTAGAGCAGATCTAAGAAACTGTAAAGGAACTTTGAGCAGCAAAACTGCCTGGGAAGGAACCACTGGAAAGAACGTGATCTTAGATGGGCTGTCAGACCAGGCTTAGATTTGTTAAAATTCAACTTGGGCTTAATTGGACTGCATTTAAATAATCGTGAAACCGGATTCTGAACTTCATTTCAACTAAGTTCGTGTCGAAAATTCTCGACTCACGAACGAGTAACTAAATCTGATTTTCGAATATAGCTTTTAAAATTCCATTTACTTAGAGCTAGACGAGCGGGAGGCATCAAACTCTTTTCCCGTGACCAAACAAACAATACACAAAAAGATGGTAGCCACGTGACTTTACTTGATAAATTTTGTAAGGTTTTTAAATTCTCATTTACAAAATTTCCGGTCGCTACAACCCTTCCAACTTAAATTAATTTCGTCCTCAAAATTTAGCTTACTTGTTCTAAAGAGTTCTGGGTATTCTTTCGGTATGTCTTCCTCTCTTTCCCAGGTTGCCTCTTCTGGACTGTGCCTATCGCACTAGACCCTGACCAACTGAATGGCTCGGTTTCTTAGAACATGAACCTTCCTATCTAGAATAGCCGATGGAGCTTCATCATATGTCAAGTCTTTTTGAACATCCACTGCTTGAGCATTAATCACGTGACTCGGGTAAAGGACATAGTTCTTAAGCATAGAAACATAGAATACGTCATGCACTATAGAAAGTTCTAAGGGAAGTGCAAGACGATATGCCACATTTCTAATCCTTTCTAAAATCTCGAAGGGTCCAATGAACCTGGGCCTTAATTTTCCTTTCCTCACAAATCATAGTATACCTTTCATTAGAGCTACTTTAAGAAATACCTTTTCCATGACCTGAAACTCGATATCCTTCCTTCTCTGATTAGCATAACTTTTCTATTTATCCCGAGCTATATTAATCCTTGATCTTATCTTTTCAATATCTTGAACTGTTTTCCTAACCAGATCATGTTCTAACATCTTTCGTTCCTCAACTTTATCCCAATAAATCGTTGACCAGCACTGTCGGCCATACAAGGCTTCGTATGGGGCCATACCAATGGTTGACTGAAAACTATTATTGTACGCAAATTCAATCAACTGCAAATGTGTCTCCCAATTTTCACCCAAATCTAAGACGCAAGCCCTCAACATGTCCTCTAATATGCGGACAGTTCTTTCAGACTTACCATCAGTTTGAGGGTGATATATTGTACTAAATGTCAATTTAGTACCCATTGC
Source organism: Nyctanthes arbor-tristis (assembly GCA_963692815.1). Taxonomy (NCBI): domain Eukaryota; kingdom Viridiplantae; phylum Streptophyta; class Magnoliopsida; order Lamiales; family Oleaceae; genus Nyctanthes; species Nyctanthes arbor-tristis. The sequence continues at coordinate 10,407 of CAVNYN010205005.1, read as the reverse complement.
TGAATGAAGTGACTTCCAGAACCTTGATGTAAATCTCAGATCCCTATCCGACACAATAGACACAGGTACACCGTGAAGTTGCACAATCTTCCTGACATATATACGAGCAAGCTGATCTATGTCCAGATTCATCCGAACTAATAGAAAATGAGCAACTTCGTGAGTCGATCCACAATTACCCATATTGCATCATGCTTGCTTACTGTCTTAGGTAATCCGACCACAAAATCCATTGCAATGTTCTCCCATTTCCACTCTGGTATTTCCAGAGGATTAGGTAACCCTGATGGTCTTTGATGCTCAGCTTTCACCTACTGGCACACCATGCACCTTGCCACAAACATTGCTATACTTCCTTTCATATTTCTCCACCAGAAAGTATTTAGCAAGTCCCGATACATCTTAGTTCCACGTGGGTGTACAGCATAGGGGGCGGAATGAGCTTCAGTTAAAATCTCATTCCTTAGTTCCTCATTCTTTGGTACACAAAGACGCCCTCTAAACATGAGAGCTTGGTCAGTGGAGATCTCAAATCCATTACTCTTCCTCGTCTCCACTCCTGCTCTCTTCTTTTCTAGAAACTGGTCATCCTTTTGCATTGCTATAATTCTATCTCTCAGATATGGTTTGACTGTCAATGCTGCCAACCTAACCCCATTCTGCCTTGAAGATCGGTGTAGTAACCTCAATTCTTAAATTCTGGAAATCCGTAATCAATTCACTCCGTATAGTACTCAACGCAGATAACTGACCCACACTCTTTCTGTTCAACACTTCAGCGACCACATTAGCCTTACCCGGTTGATAAATGATAGTGCAGTCGCAGCCCTTGACCAACTCCAACCACCTCCGCTGTCTCATATTCAACTCCTTTTGGGTAAAAGGAGTATTTGAGACTCTTATGATCCATATAGATCTCGCACTCGTATAGATCTCGCACTTACTCCCGTATAAGTAGTGACACCAAATTTTAAGAGCATGCACGATAGCAGTAAGTTCGAGATCGTGAGTTAGATAGTTTTGTTCATATGGTTTCAACTATCTGGACGCATATGCAATCAGTTTCCCTTTTTGCATTAAAACACATCCTAAACCAAGTTTTGACGTATCGCTATAGATCACAAACCCATTTGAACCATCAGGTACTGTCAGAACTGGTGCTGACACCAAACTCTCTTTGAGCTTCTGAAAGCTCTGCTCATATTATTGGACCAAACAAACTTAATTCCTTTTCTTGTGAGCTGTGTTAAAGGTCATGCTTTTTTCGTAAAGCCTTCTATGGAACATTGATAATAAGTGGCTAAGCCCAAAAAACTTCTCACTTCTCCAGCATTGGTAGGTCTAGACCAATTTGTGACAGCCTCAGCCTTGCTGGGATCCACTTCAATTCCCTGAGCTGTCACAATATGACCCAAAAATCCTACTCGATCAGCCAGAATTCCCATTTTTTGAATTTGGCATATAACTTCTCTCTCCTCAACGTATCCAACACCATTCTTAAATGTTTAGTATGTTGCTTAGGATTCCTTGAGTATATCAATATGTCATTGATAAACACGGTAACGAATTTGTCTAAACATTGATGAAAACCCCTATTCATCAGATCTATAAATACCGCAGGGGCATTCGTCAAGACCAAAAGGCATTACTGTAAATTCATAATGCCCATAGCGGGTTTGAAATGCCGTCTTTGGTATATCTATCGGCTTAACCTTCAACTGATGATATGCTGACCTCAAATCAATTTTTGAGAAGACAACTACTCCCTTCAGCTGATCAAATAAATCATCGATTCTCAGAAGGGGGTACTTATTCTTGATTTTCAACTTGTTCAGTTCACGATAGTCTATGCACATCCTTATACTCTCATCTTTCTTCTTCACAAACAACATTGTGCTCTTCACGGCAAGACACTCGGTCTAATAAATCCTTTTTCCAGAAGTTCTTCTAACCGAACTTTTAACTCTCGCAACTCTTTAGGTGCCATCCGATAAGGAACTTTAGAAACAGGTGCAGCTCCCAGCACCAAATCGATGGTAAATTCCACCGGCCTGTCAGGTGCAATGCCCGGCAGATCCTTGGGGAATACATCAGGGTACTGCAGTACCACCGGTCGTGATCTAGGGATACCTCATCCTAGGGTTTACTTTGAAGACTAACCAAGTATCGATGATAGTTTTCCTTTGCCAATAACTTCTTGGCCTGGAGAACCAACATAAGGTGAGGTAATGCCTTAATCCTTGACCCGTAAAATTTAAATTCTTCCTCACCATTCTTCCAAAAGAATACCTCTTTTTCATGGCACACAATGGTTGCCCAATTATTACTAAGCCAATCCATACCTAGTATTATGTTAAAATCCTTCATTTCGATAACATTCAAATCTGCCTCAAGGATTAATCTGTCAAAGTCTATCTATACTGCCCTAGCCATTTTATTAGAGTCAATTATTCCACCAGACGGTAAACTAACTTCCAACACACTACCAGTTTTGTCTCCTACTAAATCCAATCTAGCTAGGAAAGTAACAGATATAAAAGAATGCATAGCTCCTGAGTCAATGAAAACATAGACAGGAGTTCCAGATACGGGTAGAATACCTGCTGTGACATCAGGATCCTGGGTGGCCTGCTCATAAGTCATATAAAATACTCTGGCTTTGCCCTTCCTTGCCTGATCTGCACCCTTTCCCTGACTAAACCTACATTCCTTAGTATAGTGACCCGATTGGCCACAACTGAAGCAAACATTTTGTCCCATTCGACACTCTCCTTAATGATATTTCTTACACTTAGGGCACTGTGGGGGACCTCCACTCCTCTGACCTCCACTCTTCTGACCTCTACTGGTTCCCGTGTTTGGTTTCTTATTCGGACCTTGACCTCTATTCATGTTCTGATTCGGCCACTTTCTTTTCCCATAATCTTTCTGACCATTTTGGCTTTCAATCTTCGCTCTAGAGTATGCTATAGCTTGAGCCTTTTTCACAACTTCCCAGTAGGTGGGGAGATCAAAGGCACACACAATCTGCCTAATCTCATGTCGCAAGCCTCTCTCAAAGCGTCTAGCTTTCATCTGCTCAGTACTCACTAGGTGAGAGGTGTAGCGCGACATCTTCTCAAATTTCCTCTCGTAGGCAGTGACGTCTATATCTCCTTGGAGTAACTGTAGGAATTCAACCTTCTTTTGATCACGGAGTGCCTGGGGAAAATACTTATCAATCAACTTAGTTTTGAATTGAAGCCAGGTTAGATTTCGTTGCTCCTTCTCAGTTCTAGTGCGAGATGCAGACTCCCACCAGTGACTGGCTCCTCCAACCAGCTTAAACTCCGCACATAGTACCTTCTGGTCCTCCAGGCAGGATATATGGTGGAAAATCTTTTCCATCGTATGGATCCATTCCTCAGAGGCTAAGGGTCTGCCTTCAGCATTAAAGGTCAGTGGCAGATGCCTACGGGATTGCTCAATAATTGGCACCCCATGAGCCACTGGGGGTGCTGCACGTGCTGGTGCCTGAGCTGGCCCTCGGGCCTGTCTCAACTCTTGCACAGCTCTAAGTAAATCTCGTATCACACTTGATTGTGTTGGGCGCACCATTTGCTTACAAAACAAATATGTTTGTGACATTTGAAACATACTATAACCAACACAGCAGTAACGTAAGAAATCCACAACTCTAATAAACCAAAAAGATGCATTTATTAGAACCAACAAAGTCTTTCAAAATGAAACATCATATAGCATCATACACTAAACAACTGGTAAAAGAAACTATACATCTGGAAATAAAGCATGGTACTAGCTCTGTACAAACTAGATAGAAACTATACATTGACCCTATCTCTACTCCTCGTCATCACTAGCGTCCTCACTATCTGAGCTAATCTGTGCCCTAAACCTCTTCAGTGGAGGAGGAATATCTTCCCAGGTGACGCAAGACTCTGGCTCAAAGTCCTCAACAATCTCCACCTCCTCCTTAGGATCCTCCTCAAACTGATGCTCAAACTTATTTTCCTTCTGATCCTCCTCAACCTCCTCTTCAGGATCCTGTTCAGGATCCTCTTCTTGCTCGGGGTCTTCCTCCTCAGGAGCCTCAATTGGCATTGCCTCATCCATCTAGGGCTATGGTGCAAACTCATGCACTGGCTCGGGTTCGAACTCAGGCTCAAAATCATACTCTGATCCCTACTTGAAATCCGCAAACCATAGCCAGTACCAACCCCAATAGGCTACCAACTTCTCACTGAAGGTATCAAAATCCAGTGCCACATGAGGAACGCATTCCAGTCCTCAAACATAGCTCTAGCTATCAACCACTCCCTACCGCGAAAAGTAATGATCAAATGGCGGAAAGAGAGCTCCTCACTAATGTCAAAGTCGAGGCTAATGGCTTAAGCCCGAGCAAGCTGCTACCTCTTCACATGCTCCTCAATAGACTCCCCCGGGTTACGCCTTAATTCCACAAATGCCCTGAATACACCTCCAACCAGGATCGGATCACCTCCAGCTCCAGCTGCCATATCTGTAATGCCAATTATGTAAAGGTCCAGTTTAAGTAGGGTATCTAATATCCGCTTAACCAAATTTCGAGAACTAAAATTAAGAAATATCTTTATTGGCCACGCTTTAATCATAGTGTAATACCAAACATCTTGCCAACTCAGCTCAAACACAATGTACTTATAGCAACACTAAATACGATAACATTTAACTTTCCATCGTATTTATCACACATCATTATTAAAAAAGATACGAACAATCACAATCATGCTTTAAATCAATCATGCTTTAAATCACATCAACATAATATCTTGAAATTCTAAAACAAACTTAACCGTGAAGCTGGCGGCGCGAACGGTGGTGAGTGGCAACTTAGTTCAGAATATTTTGACATTTTAACACCTAACTTTTACCCGAGTCTACAGAAACGTAAACCTGGCTTCGATACCAAACTGTAACTCCCCTAGTTCTACAAACCCGAAACGCTACGTGAAACGTTCTTTTTACTTTAAACTGTGCGGAAGAATTTACTTTGAACTATGCGGAATATTTTTTTTAATAGTACTTCAAAAGTTTAATGGTGTCAGAAGATATAGAATATAAAATACACTTTTACCGAAAATTCAATAATATTGAATTTTGAGCGAGGTGAAATAATTACATATATCCAGCCAATAGAGATCAACTTACATACCAATCCTTTAACATAGTTTTAAACGAAATAGTATGACATTTAAAATTTTCATGCTATAATAAACATAAAGTTTCAATAGCCACTACCACCGGTCTCGCCACCCGCTCCGACATCTGAAAAGGTTTTTAGAAAACAATGAGAGTTTCGAAGAAACACCCAGTAGTCTCGGTACACAAATTTCAAGTTGCAATATTTGCATTAACCAGTCATTCAACATATAATTCAGATAATCCCAACAAGTCAAAACATATACTGCCACATGGGCTAGCCAATTCTCATTCAACCCGTGAGTATATCTTATATAACGTACTACTTAGGGTCAATCAAGTTTGATCGTACTACCATGGTATATCTTACTAACCCGTGGATATATAAATAAATCAATGTACTATCCCGGGTATAACATGTTGGCATTTCAAACTGAATCACATTCAACTCGAATCACATGTCATAACTTGCAACTCAAACATTTCAATATGTGTGCATCACTTGAAAATAAAACATTTAACTTTGAGAAGTAAAGACTACCTTAATTTCATAGTTGAGTTTGAGCCTTACGGCAACTAAACTTCAAAGGGTCAACTCGCCTCATCTAGCCATATGAAATAAATTCTAAATTAATAATCGAGAAATTCATTTAAAATTTGCTAAACTTTAATTTTCAATAAAATAATATTCTTTAAAAGTTTCCATTGATGAAAGGGACTCTTGTCTTAATTAAAAGATAATTTTGAAATTGGAACTTTAGAACGACCAACCTTAGAATTTAGGAATTAAAGTACTTAGAATTTGAACTTTTGGAACTGGAATGGATTTCAACAGCATCTTGATTACCAACTTAACTAGATATGAAAATGCAGGGACAGATTTGCATTTCAGCATAAACTTAGGAACTGGTTTGAAGAACCGCAGGAACATTTGAACTTATTTAGCCTTGAAATTAAAAGTACCGGCTGCCTGATGTCCCCGTTTCTGTTTTTTTTTTTATTGGGTTGCAGTTGGCTGACATGGTTTGGGAGTGAAGGCAGATGATGAGTGATGAGAATTGGCCCTGTTTCTTGTGTTTGTGTCAACCATTGTATGTGTATGTATGTATGAAATTGAGGAGGGCAGTGTGTGCTCGGGAATTGGTGTCCAATACGGTATTGTATATGTGTACGCAATGTAATTTATAAAACATTGTATATGAGTGAAATATTTACAGAACGAAAGGGACTCACTGGTTGTGAGTGCAAACACTGGCCGAATGATGATGTTTCCTCCTCTGCCAAATTGAGTTTGCTATTATTGATCTTTGACACAGAGAGTAGGAATTTCAAGAGGGAAGTTTTAGTCTTTAAAAATGAGATGCAAACCATGGTAGAGCAGATTTAAGAAACTGTAAATGAACTTTGAGCAACAAAAATGCCTGGGAAGGAACCACTGGAAAGAATGTGGTCTTAGATGTGCTGTCAGACCAAGCTTAGATTTGTTAAAATTCGATTTGGGCTTAATTGAACTGCATTAAAATAATTGTGAAACTGGATTCTGAACTTTATTTCAACTAAGTTCGTGTCGAAAATTCTTGACTTACGAACGAGTAACTAAATCTGATTTTCGAATGTAGCATTTAAAATTCCATTTACTTAGAGCTAGACGAGCGGGAGGCATCGAACTCTTTTCCCGTGACCAATATCTTGAGTAAATAAACAATACATGAAAAGATGGTAGCGACGCGGCTTTACTTGATAAATTTTGTAAGGATTTTAAATTCTCGTTTACAAAATTTCTGGTCGCTACACCTCAGTTTCGTATATGAGAGAGAAAGGCATTTCATTAGTTGAGGTTCGACAGGTCATTCGATAGGACCACAGAACCGTGGGCAAATCTTCGACCCAGCTTCCCTTTAGGGCCACCAAGTGCTTTTTTAATGTTCGTTTGATAATCTTATTAACTACTTCAACTTGTTCGTTAGCTTATGGGTGATGTGGGGTGGAGTAGAAATTCTTTATGCCTAATTCTTCCCAAAATGTTCTAAATCTTGTGTTGTCGAATTGTTTGTCGTTGTCCGTGACTATGGCATTCGGGACCCCAAATATATATACAATTGACTTCCAGTACTTCGGCTCGACCTATTTTGTGAAGTAGTCGACCACAATGATAGTGAACCGAGTTTACCCATTGCCTTTTAGTAGAGGGCCAATGAGATCTACCCCCTAGGCAAAAGGCCACGGCCCTGTGACTAAGGTTAGCTCTTCTGGTGGGCTCTTGATGAGGGGCCGAACATTTGGCATTTATCACAAGCTTTGACAAAGTCTATTATGTCTTTCCTGACGCTAGGCCAAAAATATCCTTGCTTCCGTATTTTGAGTGCTAGGGCTTGTCCACCTGAGTGGTTGTCGCAAACCCCAAAATATACTTCTTCCAGTACAGCTAGTGCTTTCGTAGGTGTGAGGCATCTTAGCAGTGGATCGATGAAGCTTTTTTGTATAGCTTTCCATCAATGAGTGAGAATCTAGTAGCCTAGTGTCTAAGCTTTTTGGCCTCCACACCGGGGGAGCCACTCCCTCATTTAGGAACTGGATAATAAGATCCATCCAGCTACTAGTCAGGTTTATTTCTACTACTTCTTCTTTGTCGATTGACGAGGTTGCTAGTTCGCCAATCGGGATTCGCTTGATTGTTTTCAACTCGAGGGATTTGCCTGATTTCAAAATGATCCAGACCGCCAGTTCCTTCAGTAGCCTGTTCTGGTACTGGGAAAGTCTTTCCCCTCATACCTTGTAAACTTTACTTGTTTGGTTTACGACGAGTTGGGAGTCACTCTTGATGATCAATCTCTTGAGATCTCATTGATTTCGCTATACTGACTCCTACCAAAACTGCTTCGTATTCTTCCTCATTGTTGGTTGCAGCGAAACTGAATTTGACAGCCTGGCAATAATAATTCCCTGTGGAGCTAATCAAAACAATCCCGGCTCTAGAGGCATGGCTTGTGGAAGATCCATTGACGTACAGCTCCCATGCTAATGCTGTCGGGGCTGGACTCAATGGGCATAAGCTCCGCTATAAAGTCGGCCAGGGCTTGGCCTTTGATGGCCGTCCTTGGCTTGTAGCTAATTTCGTATTGGCTGAGCTCAATAGACCACTTGACCAAGCGACTTGAGAGGTCGGGTTTTTGAAGGACCTGTCTTATGAGGACGCTAGTTAAGACATTGATTGTGTGCTCAAAGAAATAGGGCCAAAGTTTCTTCGAGGTGATCACGAGGGCATACACAAGCTTTTCCGTAGGCGGATATCTTAACTCTTCGTCTTGTAAAGCATGACTCACATAGTATACTGGGAGCTGGGCCGCTGCTTCTGTTCTGACAAATACCGTGCTGATTGAGGACTCTGACACGGCCAAATATAAGGACAACATTTCCCCTATCAGCGGTTTAGATAATAGGAGAGGAGAAGAAAGGTGTTCTTTCAGGTTTGTGAAAGTGACTGACACTCCTCTGTCTATGCAAATTCCTTTGATCTTTTAATGGCCTCGAAGAAGGGCTTGCATTTGTCCATTGACCGTGACATAAAGTAATCCAGTGCAGCAATTTAACCTGTTAAGCGCTGGACTTCCTTTACCGACTTCGGGGGCTCCATATCAAGGATTGCCTTGTCCTTTTCACGGTTTGCTTTGATTCTCCTCTGGTTAACTACATATCCTAAGAGTTTGTTGAGACTACTTTTGAAAGAGCATTTCTTTGGATTGAGCTTTATCCTGTGGCTTCTTAGGACTTGGAACATTCTAGAGAGGTCCACAATATGCTGCTCAGCTCGAAGGCTTTTGATAAGCATGTTGTCGAAGTATACTTCTATGGTCTTGCCGAGCTGATTTTTGAACATGGAGTTTACCAGTCACTAGTAAGTTGCCTCGGCATTTTTTAGCCCGAACGATATCATCTTGTAGCAATAGAGTCCTCTCTCTGTTACAAATAAAGTGTGTTCCTCATCCCTTGGGTGCATGGGAATTTGATGATAACCCGAATAAGCAGCCATGAAATTTAACAGTTCGTGTCGAGCGGTAGCATCGGCCATTTGGTCGATTCTGGGCAAGGAAAGGCTGTCTTTGGGACAAGCTTTGTTCAGATATGTAAAGTCGATGTAGATTCTCCAAGTGTCATTACTCTTCTTAACCAGGACGAGATTGGCTGCCCATTGAGGGTATAGTGCTTCTCTTATAAATTTATTTCCAAGTAGTTTGTCCACCTCCTTGGCCAGGGCCTCATATCTTTCACCATTACAGGGTTATCTTTTCTATTTTACGGGCTTGGCCATAGGGTAGATCGGAAGAGCTTATAGCAGGAGTGTTTGGGGTCGATGCCTTCCATTTCCTCGCGGACCCATGAAAAAACATCCAAGTTTTGTTTAAGGAATTGGACCAGTAAGGCTCTCATCGGCTCCTTCAGCCCTGCCCCAATTTTGAGTTCAACTTCCGGCCTATCATCGCTTAGTCTTATGGTCTCAAGCTCATCACCTGGGCAGGCTTGTGCTTCAGAATTATGGACTCTTGAATCCAGTGTATATACTTCTAAAGGACATATCTGTTAGTGGCACATTCCGGGCTGAGTTCTGGTGACGCGGGTTGGTCACCTCTTATGGTAGCAATTCCTTGGGTAGTGGGAGACTCCATGACGTGATGAAATAACGAGGTCGTGGCTTTAAGCTCGTACAAGAGGGGTCGCCCGAGTATGGCGTTGGAGCTTGAAGGTACGTCTACAATAAGGAAGTTTGCCAAACTTTCCCTCTTATAGGGACTGTCCCCTAACTCGATGGGGGAGCTTAGCCTGATCCTTGGCTTTTATTTGGTCTCTGGTGAAGCCTTGAAGCCTGACCTCATAGGGCCATATATCCCGAGGATACATCTTCATCTATTGGAATTTCGTAGTGCTGCTATTATCTACCAGGGTTTTCTGAATTTCGGCCCCTGACACGGTCATGGTAATGACTATAGAGCTCACATGGGGGTTTGGCTGGTTGCTGACAGCCTGATGGAGAGGGAAGGAGGAACTCGCTAGAGAGGACGGGAAATGTTTCTTGGGCGAGTGATAGGAGATCTGGGCCTTGCACAAGGGGCCTCACTCTATCTCCTAAAACTGTCCCCCAAGGTATCCGATACTGAGTGTGTGGATCTCGACGGGAGGTTGGTCCTTAGAAGGTAGGGTTTCGAGGTCTGCTAGGGGACGAGCTTGTCA